>BRZM01001545.1:63693-139052 GCA_033238685.1 Lates japonicus
TTTTGGTGAAATAAGCCAACTAAAGTGTATTTAGATGGATAAAGATGGCTGTTTGCTAGTTGAAATGTCACAGTACCTTATAATTGCAGGAAGTAGGTGGGTGACTTATTTTTCAACGTTGCACTACTGACAATGTTTTGGGTAATATATAGAAAAGAATATAGGTACATTTCCGGCATCACTCTGACTTTAATTTTGAGGTACTTGTAATTTTAAAAGAAAAATGATTATGATGGCTCAAAGTGACTAACTAATGTAACAACAGAATAATCCAAGTCAATGTGTTTTATTTTAACATCATTATCAGTCTCTTAGAGACCATCAGAAAATTGCCGAGCTGACTATATTTCCAAGTCATCACAGGGTATTGCAAAGTTTCAACTAGTACAATCGCGCCTCGGATAAACCCCATAGGCTACGGTATACTGCCACTGCCAGAAAGACAGCAGATAACTACAGATGGGGTCTCTAAGACCTGCACACCCCAGTGTCAGGGTTTTACTGTACATGCAGGGGTACAACTGTAAAAGAAACCAGTTAGGTAGGTAGGTGGGACTCATTATTTCAGTGTTGTGCCATTGACTGTGGTTTGGGCAATGGTGGAAGGTAATGGAATACATTAACTCAAGTACTGCTTTTAGGTGCAATTCTTTAAGTACTTGATAATTAAAACCAGTTGGGCTATAGTGAGCCTATACTGTAAGCGTTAACTTTTGGGGTGAAGTGTCAAAGCGTACTTAGATGGAGTGAAGATGGTTGTTTGGGTTAGTTGAATGTCATGCACTATAGTAATTGCAGTAAGTAGTGGGACTTATTTTTTCAACGTTGCACTACTGACAATGTTTTGGCTAATAGCAGAAAAGAATATAGTACATTTCCCCAAGTACTGCACTTGACTTTAATTTTGAGGTACTTGTACTTTAAAGAAAATGTCAGATTATGATGGCTCAGTGACTAACTAATGTGTAACAACAGGAATAATCCTAAATCAATGTGTTTTATTTTAACATCAATATCAGTCTCCTTAGAGACCATCAAAAATTGCCGTAGCTGACTATATCTCAAGTCATCAAGGCGGGGTATTGCAAGCTAACTAGGCAATAATCAAATGATAAACCCTCATAGGCTACGATACTGCCACTGCGCAAAGATACAGCAGATAACTTACAGAGCGGGGGTCTCTAAGACCTGCACACCCCAGTGTCAGGGTTTTACTGTACATGCAGGGGTACAACTGTAAAAGAAACCAGTTAGGTAGGTGAGACTCATTATTTCAGTGTTTGTGCCATTGACTGTCTGTTAGGCAATGGTGGGAAATAGCTCAGTATATTTAGTCAAATGCTCTGCTTGAGCACAATTTCGAGGTCAGTTTGTTTTGCTTGAGTATTTCCATTTTCTGCCACTCTACTACAAATCAGTAAATATTTTTTTGATAAATTTACTGTTAGACTAGCTCTTCCGAGAGGCCAGAGTCACGCCTTCAATATTTTGTCAGAATGTTACCTTCCGCCCATTGTAGCCAGTTCGTATTTATATATTAAATGTTTTTATCCAGATATTTAACAACTATAGAAAATGTGAGTGTGAATTTTTACCACTAGGAAGCCAAGACAAAAAATAATTTATTGCTGCGGCCACAGTGTTAACAGCCTTTAGTGACCTAATAAGTTAGTGTAGTGTTTAATCTCATGTTGCATTTCACATCAATATCAGTCTCCTTAGAGACCATCAAAAATTGCCGTAGCTGGACTATATTTCAAGTCATCACAAGGGGTATTGGGGTAAAGTTTTCAACTGCACACCCGCCCGGAGTAAACCCTCATAGGCTACGAGCACTGCCACTGCGCAGCATACAGCAGATAACTTACAGAGCGGGGGTCTCTAAGACCTGCACACCCCAGTGTCAGGGTTTTACTGTACATGCAGGGGTACAACTGTAAAAGAAACCAGTTAGGTAGGTAGGTGGGACTCATTATTTCAGTGTTGCAGCATTGATCAGGTTTGGCAATGGTGGAAGGTACGGAATACATTAACTCAAGTACTGCTTTTAGGTGCAATTTTTAAGTACTTGATACCTGTCCAGTTACGGAGAAAAGAGCCATACTGTAAATGCTTAACTTTGGGTGAAATAAGTCAATTAAAGTGTACTTAGATGGAGTGAAGATGGTTGTTTGCTAGTTGAAATGTCAGTACCTTTACAATTGCAGTGAAGTAGGTGGGTGACTTATTTTTCAACGTTGCACTACTGACAATGTTTTGGCTAATAGCAGAAAAGAATATATAGTACATTTCCTCAAGTACTGCACTTGACTTTAATTTTGCGCACTTGTACTTTTTGTTATACTATCAGATTATGATGGCTCAGTGACTAACTAATGTAACAGGAATAATCCTAAGTCAATGTGTTTTATTTTAATGATCACTATCAGTCCCCTTAGAGACCATCAAAATTGCCGAGCTGACTATATTTCCAGTCATCATGAAGTGGGTATTAAAAGCCAACTAGCACCATACCGATAAACCTCATAGGCTACTTATACTGCCACCGCGCAGTGATGCAGATAACTTACAGAGCGGGGTCTCTAAGACCTGCAACACTCTGCTTAAAATTAATGTGAAAGAATCTGTAAAAGAAACCAGCAGTGGTGGTGGACTCATTATTTGCACAGCTATTGACTGTGGTTTGGGCAACAGGTATGTAATGGAACACATTAACTCAAGTACTGCTTTAGGTGCAATTTTAAGTACTTGATAATTAAAACCAGTTGGGCTAGTGAGCCCATATACTGTGTTTAACTTTTGGGGTAGCTGTCAATTAAAGTGTACTTCTAGATGGAGGAAGATATTAAGAAGAAATGTCAATACAGCACTCTTATAATTGCAGTGAAGTGGGTGGGTGACTTATTTTTCAACGCTGCACCACTGACAATGTTTTGGCTATTACAGAAAAGAACATAGTACATTTCCCTGCCACTGCACCTTGACTTAATTTTGAGGCACTTGTAATTAAAGAAAAATGTTTACTTATGATGGCTCATGACTAACTTAATGTGCAACAACAGGAATGTCCTAAGTCAATGTATGTTTTATTTAACATCAACATCAGTCTCCTTAGAGACCATCAAAATTGCCGTGAGCTGGACTATATTTCAAGTCATCATGGCAGGGTATTGGGTAAAGTCACCATAATAATTCTGGAGAACCTCTCTATAGGCTGGGCTTATATCAAGTGACCAGCAAAGATACGCAGATAACTTACAGAGCGGGTCTCTAAGACCTGCACACCCCAGTGTCAGGGTTTTACTGTACATGCAGGGGTACAACTGTAAAAGAAACCAGTTAGGTAGGTAGGTGGGACTCATTATTTCAGTGTTGTGCCATTGACTGTGATTTGGGCAATGGTGGAAGGTAATGGAATACACACCAAGTACTGCTTTAGGCAATTTTTAAGTACTTGATAATAAAACCAAAGGCTATAGTGAGCCTACTGTAAGCTGCGAACTTTTGGGGTAACAACACCAAAGTAAAACAGATGGAGGAAGATGGTTACTTAAGAAGGAAAATGTCGCTAAGTACCTTATAATTGCAGTGAAGTAGGTGGTGATCTATTTTTCAACGTTGCACTACTGACAATGTTTTGGCTAATAGCAGAAAGAATATAGCATACTTCCTCATACTGCACTTGACTTTAATTTTGAGGTACTGTACTAAAGAAAATGATTGCGATGGCTCAGTGACTAACTAATGTGTAACAACAGGAATAATCCTAAGTCAATGTGTTTTATTTTAATATCAATATCAGTCCTTTAGAGACCATCGCACTGCCGAGCTGACTATATCTCAAGTCACTGGCGGGTATTGCAAAGTTTTCAACTAGCAATACCGGATAAACCTCATAGGCTACGATACTGCCACTGCGCAAAGATACAGCAGATAACTTACAGAGCGGGGGTCTCTAAGACCTGCACACCCCAGTGTCAGGGTTTTACTGTACATGCAGGGGTACAACTGTAAAAGAAACCAGTTAGGTAGGTAGACTCATTATTTCAGTGTTTGTGCCATTGATCGTCTGTTAGGCAATGTGTGAAATAGCCCAGTATTAGTCAAATGCTCTGCTTGAGCACAATTTCGAGGTCAGTTTGTTTTGCTTGAGTATTTCCATTTTCTGCCACTCTACTACAAATCAGGGGTAAATATTTTTTTGATAAATTTACTGGTTAGATTATTTCCAGAGGAGGCTAGAGTCATGACTCTTTATTTTAGCATGCCAGAATGTTATCTTCGCCCATTGTAGCTTGCCCGTATTTCATATATTTAAATGTTTTTATCCAGATATTTAACAACTATAGAAAATGTGAGTGTGAATTTTTACCACTAGGAAGCCAAGACAAAAAATAATTTATTGCTGCGGCCACAGTGTTAACAGCCTTTAGTGACCTAATAAGTTAGTGTAGTGTTTAATCTCATGTTGCATTTCACATCAATATCAGTCTCCTTAGAGACCATCAAAAATTGCCGTAGCTGACTATATTTCAAGTCATCAAGGCGGGGTATTGGGTAAAGTTTTCAACTAGCAATAATCGCGCCTCGGATAAACCTCATAGGCTACGATACTGCCACTGCGCAAAGATACAGCAGATAACTTACAGAGCGGGGGTCTCTAAGACCTGCACACCCCAGTGTCAGGGTTTTACTGTACATGCAGGGGCACAACTGTAAAAGAAACCAGTTAGGTAGGTGGACTCATTATTTGTGCGTTGTGCCATTGACTGTGGTTTTGGCAATGGTGGAAGGTAATGGAATATATTAACTCATAATGCTTTTAGTGCAATTTTAAGTACTGATAATTAAAACCAGTTGGCCATAGCATCTATACTGTAAGCGCTAACTTTTGGGGTGAAATAAGTCAATTAAAGTGTACTCTAGAGGAAGATGGTTGCTTGCTAGTTGAAATGTCACAGTACCTTATAACTGCAGTGAAGTAGGTGGGTGACTTATTTTTTCAATGTTGCACTACTGACAATGTTTTGGCTAATAGCAGAAAAGAATATAGTACATTTCCCCAAGTACTGCACTTGACTTTAATTTTGAGGTACTTGTACTTTTTAAAGAAAAATATCAGATTATGATGGCTCAGTGACTAACTAATGCACAACAAGAACAATGTTTCGTCAATGTGTTTTATTTAATGATCAATATCAGTCTCCTTAGAGACCATCGTACCGCACGCCTCTATTTTAGGGCATACCAAAATAACTATTTCCATCCTCTGCTACTCCAGTACAATTCAGAGGTAAATATTGTACTTTTGATGCCATAACATTATTTTTGATAACTTACATAATGCAATACACACGTAATAGAATGCTCCTTTACTTATACTGGGCGCAATGAGATTAAGAACTTCTCCTTTCAGTGCAAAGATACAAAATATGCAGAAACAAATATAGAAAAGATATTTTTTAAAACGTACGATAGTTACATGTGTGTTAATATACTGCAGCCGTGCCCAGTATTCCTGTAGCAGTATATTCTAGCTTGACAACACTTTCGTTGTCATATACAACTTGTATGAATAGGAAAAGCAGATACAGTTTCCGGTCTGCCACTGAGATTAAACCCAACGAAATATTTTAACGAAGAAACGTCAAGTTTTTTATGTCTTTGTAACTGAAGCAATATTTGTCACTGCTTAAATTTTCGGGGTAGCCACACATTACATCTTTAAGGCTACTACATGTTTACCTTTTAATATATATATATTTTTGATACAACCGCCCCTTAGAGACTGTCGCACCGCTACTGCCGACTATATTTCGTCGCCAAGGGGGTATTGGTAAAGTTTTCAACTAGCAATAATCGCGCCTCGGATAAACCTCACAGGTTACGATACCGCCACCGCGCAAAGCCAACGTTAATGCCAAGGAGAGGGAAGTCATTCCATGACATACGTTGTTTAGCGTTACGGTGCACTGGCTTCGGTTCAAAACAATCAGACGCACCTCCGGTAAGACTTGAATATTTACCGCCAACACACCCGTTTTCGTTGCAGTTTGTTTTAAGTGTTTGCTTAAATATATTTGTAAACTGTCGTGACGTACGGTCGCATCGCGGATCGAACCTCCCACCATCCCATTGTAATGTCAGTCCCACCAGCATACACTTCGTTCATCTCTGTCTGCACATACTTTTACTTTTGTACAGTTGTTACCTAGAGGTCCACTAATACACTAAATGCTTATTTCAGGAAACAATAATGTCGGATATGAGTAGCGACGATGCATGGCGTCATTTGACTGAACTTCGCAATCGCGTTTTCCTGTTCGCTGGGAGAGTAAACAAAAGTACTGGGGATAAAAACAAACAAAAAACGTGTTTCAGTGTTGCAACAGAAGATCAGGATCGTCCCATGTGTACATAAAATATGGCACACATTCAGCTAATTTTACCTGAGAACAATATTTTAAACAGCCTGGAAAACTAGTTTTCGCCAACTCTGTGTCCTCAACAACGTTGCTATGCGCTACTGAACAACCACCAGATGCCAGCAAAGACAAGGATAATCCTCAGCTTTCCTCGTGAAGGCCTACTGATTTGAAAAGTGACCAAACATATAGTTCAAAAGCATATCAAGGAGAAAATAATATTTCACAATCTTCACATTGTGATTATTAAACACAACCGCTGACATTGTGGCCATATTAACAGGAGGCGTTTATGAGAAGGACTTTGCATTAAGTATGTTCAGTAAATGCTTACATAATCAAACTCTTTGGTGTCACTAATCTGAACGATTAATCACGTTTTAAATGAATAATAAAGATATAAGGATAGCTAAAACTGTGCTTTATTTGAATTTGAGTCTGTTATGATCGATGCCATGTGCCTGCCCCTCTCCGCTAAAAGGATGTCCTTTCACTGTCTTTTGTTCAAGAAGTAGTAAAACTTTCAAGTGGGAAATCATGCTCATTGGTTTGCAGCATTACCATAAACAGAAATTAATCCAGAAGAGGCATTCAGGATGATAGATTTCCACCTGTTCGCCACCTGTCAGAAAAATGTGCAGCAATGATGTTGTGCCTGAGGTTGCAATGTAAGCACTGCACGCCGATCGGTAATACAGTTGATGGTTCTTTAAATTGTGTGTTTCCTGCATGTTAAAGTATATTCCTCACATACAGTGCCCCTCTGTGGTTGGGGTCAGAGCTGAAGGATTTCAGGGGAAATCAGGTGACCGCCCAGGCACACAAAAGCCCTAGGTTAACTTCATATCATTTTTCCACACAAAACAAGTGAGGGTGTTTGTCCATCATAGAAGTACTGTAAGGCCAGAACCAATGACAATGTCAATCAATATGTTCGATAAAGGCTTTCTGACCAAATCATGAATGTTTGTCTAGAAATGTCAACAAAAGTCGAACATTCCCAAAAAGCCCTTGTGTTAATATATTGAGCCATGTTGTCTGACACCAAAACCTATGTTGAGTTTATTGCATCGGAAAGGCAACATTCACATAAGGAGAAATTGGTAACAGTGACTTAGAAAATTCCCGCGCCCCAAAGCAGGTTAATTCAGCCGTTAGGGCTTAGGTTAGTGTATGATTAGGTGTAGCAGAGATAATTGGTTGGGGATCTAGTGAGGTTTGATTCCAGGATAAGGTAAGGGAAACTGCATTTTGATGGGGAATGACTTCAATACAAGACCCAGAAACTAATTGACAGACTTCTGTTACTTAAAGTATATACTACTTTGATTAAATATATAATTCTATATGTGTGTAATAGATTGCCTTCTGTAACATTGCCTTAAACACATGCCATGTTTGGTAAAAACCTATTAATTCCAGACCTGGCCAGGGACTATAGACTGTCAGCTATGGACTATTATGACTCTGAATATTATCCCTGAGAAAGGCGAAGAGGCATGAGCTGCACTGTTATTAATGGTGGTGACTCATGGCTGCAAATTATGTTCACCTGTTAAAATTAGTCATATTTTATGGCTTCCCTTCATCTTCTCATTTCAATACATGCCACATCTCAGTTGTCATAGAGACCCATATTTCACAGTTGCAACAGAAAAATAAATAAGACAAAGAAACGGGAACCCACCTGATTAACAAGCACAATTTTTCAGGAAATGTAAAGGAATGTAGCAGAGAACTGATGCAGAAATTTCACCTAAGAGCAGAAGTTTGGGAAACACAACAGTAAATTTCCTTGGTCATATTTGATCATCAGCTTGGACTGTGGATTAGCCATAAAATTTTATTGGAGGTCCTAAGATTATGGGTTAAAAAATGAATGGTAACCCAGTACAATAATAGAGGCTAGACCATTCATTGATTTAGAAATAATGAGTTTGAGGGAGTATCAGTCGTGAAACTTCTCTAAGACAGCTACTCACGCAAGAGGATACCAAAGGGGGTGATACTGCACATGTATTTTGATATGCCCTTAGTAATGCTATACACTTTGCACACTGTGTGTTTGTGGCATGACACAAACTGTAATTTCGTTCGTGTGGATATTAAAGACCCTTCACTACATGTGAAGCTTCAGGATAATGTAGGTGCTTTTTGGGTGCTCATAGATAAGCATTGGCGGCTAGGAAGCAAGCCGCCCAGCCACACATTAGACAGGATCGCCCGCCCAGCCAAATTGTTCATGAGGTAGGTTGGATCACTGCCAGATGCGGGTACTAAGATATGTATCACAACGTTTGCGCCAAGTAAATCTCAATGAATCCTACAGCTTGCTCTATCTCACCTGGAAAGCCCAAATTTCTTTTCAATCTCCAAGAAACATATATGGATAGAGTTCAATTCAACAACATCCTCAACCCGGCGAAAAGTATTTGAGGATGTATTGGGTTGGTAATAATAATAACTGCATGGCAACACCCCACCCCATGCACTGATTATTTTTTTGTATTAATACTCTTCCCCTTTATCATGCCTGGGGTCAGAACCCCGCTGCTAGTGGGGTCTGGCCTATGGTCCTCACATCGCAAGGCTTAGACTTGACCTGGGCAGAGATGAAATAGAGTGCATATACTAGCTGCTATTCAGCGCTGGGCAGTTCAGCAATAAACAAATCTATATCACCAACACTGAGTTGTTTTCCTGAACCATCAACTGCAGACTCAAAAGCAGACAAAAAGGCTGTGCCATGACCCAACCCAATACCACTTGATGTCTTGGCAAGACTGCTTGGCTAGATATAAGCCTGCCAGACTGCATGCCAACCAGGCTGATCCAGCGCAGGATCACACAGTTTTCCAATCACACTTTTACAGACCTTGCTGCGACAACCCTTTGAGCATTGATCAGTGATCAACAGAATATGCTGCACACCTCAAAACATGTGTGCATGAAGTGAGGTGTGTGTGTGTGTGTATTTTGAATGATTCAATACATAAGTGGCAGGATGTAGACAGGCATTGTAATCCATGGCATCACATCAGCCTGGCATGAGACATAGATGTTTAAAGTCCTCACCCTCTCAGAGTGGGGCCACCTGGACAATACAGGATGAGCTACAAACCGCATTGACTGCTATATGCAGAGAGAGGAAAACAGTCGACATTTTTCTTAAAAGTGACAGTCAGTGCAAGGACATCTGATAAGAGAAGACAAATGTCGCTCATGGTGCCTTTTAGTTTCTCCCAAACTTCAAGGTCAAAGATATGCAGAATATACTTTTAGTCGCACTTCCAGCTTATATGAATAAATATACTTTGCTATATCTGTGATATCGCATTCAATGCACTTTAAACATCAATATTCGATATTTTCGCACCGACACATGCACACATGCTTGTGACTGTCACACCAACTCATTGACACCCAAATTGCTATTCAGCTTAGGTTATTCTGACTGAACCAGAATGGCACCATAAGCCTGTCTGTCCGCTTTGAAACCCCATGCCCCTTGTCGCATGCCTTGCGGAGACCTGAGACTCATACAGGTAGCCAGCGCAATTGTTCACACGTCCCTCCTTCTTCTGTAATTACTTGTAAGTCATATTGACAGCTGGAGGCACACTTAGCTTGGCCAGAAGCCGCTCAAACTAAAGTGTTCTTTACGCTACACTTGTAAACACTTCCACCTTTTCACACTCATCATTCACCGCCATGACAGTTTCTTTGTGAATCCGTATCTTTAGATTTGCCACGGTATACACCTGGTAACTGGTTGCTGCAAGAAATAACAAGACTGATAGTACTGATAATACACATGCATATCAAGGCACAAGGCTGTGACTGTAAGAATGCGCAGGAATTATATGACATTTTCCTGATTTCTTTACTGAGCATGTGGTTAGATGCTTCCTATGTTTCTTAGTGAGGAATTAATGGCTAAAGTCTGCCAGCTTTAATGGAAATTACCAAACTACCTCCCAAAGTGTAACCCTACTTAACTCTATGTAAATATTCTGATATGCCATCTTTTGTAATAGTATTGGTGATGACTTACTGATGATTCTCAGAGTATGCCTGCTTCCTAATGAACTATAACATGCGGCCTCAATAACCATTTACTTATCTCATACAATTCCTTATTATTGACTTATATATTTATAATTAATTCAAACTGCATCTACAAAAAATGCAAACTATTTATCAAATCACAAAACTATTCAGACAAGTCATGGCTCAACACCTTCTGTACAAAACACATATTGTATAATATCTGTTACTATGTGACTAAGAAAAGATATTCACAAATGTAAATATTAAATGTGTGAGAAAAGAGCTGCAAAAGGGTGGTAAATAATTTATTTGTTATGTAGTGTTGGTGTCTCAGGTTTCATTGTGTACGTAATACAGGTAGATATAAATATATATAAATAGTTAATCCTGTTACAAACACTTTTCTTTAAGTCCTCTGTTTAACATTTATGATCAGTATATGAATATTGAACAATGGTTTACAACACTGTAATGTAGTTGGCAGTATATAATAACTCCTCCTCCTGTGGGCTCCTATAACTGGGGCCAGTGTATAAACAGATAGTGAATGACAATACAGTAAAACACTTTTATATACTGTATAAAACATTGTATTAATAAACATAAATATGTACTTTAATGCCTGCCTGACACACATTATAGTATGTTATGAACCATTTATTCTATGTTTAAAATGCTAATAGAGGGAAAGCCGTTACCCCTTTGTTAATGAGGTTGTTACTTATCGAAGTAATACAAGCTGTTGCCTACAGAGGGCAAAATGTCTCACTACGACAAACAGACTTAACTATGAACCTTGAATGTGATATATCTACTAGATCATTATGGACAACTGAAATGCTGTATCATAAATTAGGTTGTAATGTGTTGATAGTCAACATTTTACAGCTTGACCAGCTAAGGGCGCCTATATGACAAATGGTGCTGCTGTTTGACACCAGCATGATAACAGATCATCACTATCTGCTAAATATAAAGGCGAGCTGCAGGAAGGTATAGGCGCATTGATCAAAATGTCATCGCAGTCAGGCTATCTAGTAGGACAAAGTGGAACTTCTATTCCTTAGGACCAAAGAGCTGGACTTGGCCTTTCCTACACCGACATCCCCTGGGCTAGTATGTTCCAGACTCAGCAGCCCATTAATTTTTAGACAAACAGGTTTGGACATATTGAACTCAGACCAAACAACCTGGCTCTACCCCGCCACTTTCCACTATCCCCAGCTCTATTTGTGATAGGGGAGTGTTTGTCTCTCACTTATTGTTGGGTGTCTGTTTCACTGACACTTGCCTGGCTTGCCTACTTTCTCCTTGATCTCATCAGTCAACGTGAGGACCTGTGGAAGGCCATCTCCCCATCTTGCTCTAGACCAAGCAGCTCTGTGCCTGGGTTAGCAGTTAGGACTGACTCCACACCACAGTTCCAGTCTTCGCCCAGGGCCCACCAAAAAGGCAGCACATTCCCAAACAGACAGCCCCATTTGCATGCCCATAAATCACTAACAAACTGACACCCAGCCACACAACAAGGCATGACACAGAGCTTCAAATCAAACTGCCAAATTATATGCTTATCTGATATTATTAGGCCTTAAGGCAAAATAAGTTATTCATAACCTCTTGGATGATGATAGAGCCAATCAAGCTTGAGTAGTACTTACACACACATGGGCCCATATCTGAAATCAAAGAAACTTTTAGCCCTTGCTGCATGAATGTGTTAAGAAAAAAATCCAAACATATATTGATTTAAAGGTTGATACATATTCATGAATATGAAAGACAATGTCGAAACTTTGCTAGCTGGAGCTGCAAATTATACTCTTGTGATTAACGGTCTGCAGCCAAGGTACAGTAGCACACCAGTAATTTGTGTTATAATGACTACTAATACAGCTCTTGTAAGGACATAGTCAAATGGGGCTCATAAACATAAATAACTGAGGAGTGGTTGCTTGAAATTCTTTCCACATTAATCTGTGTTCATTTGCATGAAATACCAATGGTTTATTTATGTTTCATTTAGTTGTTTGTTAATTGATGAGAAAGTGCACTATATTCAGTCACTTAAATATAACAAAATGTTAATATGAGCCGAGTAGAGACAAATATAATTATTGTCCTTTGGTGGGCGCGATAAATTACACAATTTGCAAGAACTTGCATTTTAAAGGTACAGGAAAAGACCAGTGTAGTATCATTTGGGATTGTATTGCATCATCATAACAGCAAACAATGCAACATAAAGAAAAGACAATGACTATGGTGATAATGTTATTAGTTTAGAAATGAAGCTAAAGAGCCAGCTAACTCCAAAACAAAATGAATTATGGCGCAGTTTTAAGTTCTGGTTTTATGTTTTAAGATAATGGCTCCTAAGGCCTCTGCTGCCACCCCAATACAATGAAATTTGAGAAACTTGCGGTATGTTCAAAGGATCAAGGAATGACATTTAAAAAACTCAACAGCAGCGCAGTCTTTGACAACACCCACGTCAACAGTTTCCTGGGAACCAAAGGCAGCATAAGGGTCCATGGTGATGGCTGATGATTATCCTATGTAAACATGAGATTGTTTTAGATTTGTTAGAGTACTTACAACGCAAATGGCCAGAATAAGCTTTGATGGTAGAGGTCATGTCCAGTATTGTTTATGGAAGGAGGAGCTCTAGTCCTGAGCAGGAATTTATGCTCAATTATATACAATTGGTTAGACATGAATACCCTCATCATAAGGGCATGATTATTTGTATTTATTTGTGTTTATGCCTGGGTTTAGATTCACGCCCCTGTATTTCTACAGCCCTGTGCCCACAGCTTTTTTCACAATGGACATTTTGTCAAAGCTGGAGAAGCACTGGTGTAACAAAGGTTGTCCTGGCTGCTCCATTTAGCCTTTGGGTTTCTTTTTTGGCCTTTGCATCACGGATGCTGGCTCACGCCACTGTCTTAACTTCTTGAGGGACACTTGAATAGAACAGAGCCATTGTTAATGTTATTAACACCCAGCTCTTCATGACTATGAGAAGTCAAATGTCTGTGGTGGCAATGTCCCAGCTCAGCAGCATTTATTTCTAAACCGTCTACAACATAACCATCATATCTGTATCCCATAGGATGAGTTTAAAATGTTACTTTGTTGTTTGGGTGAACTGACATTTATGCTTTTCCTACTTAAACTCACTCATGGATCAACAAGTTAATAGACGTGTTATTTCATGGAACTGTATCTCACCTTCAGGCTTTTTTTTCCAAGAAAAGGGGGAACATTTCTCCTTTGTTGTTATGGTATGACTTGACAGAATTATGTAACCATATATAGTCTACTGTAGATGGGGCGGGAACGTCCAGAAACCCAAACGATTGTGAATATTCCTTATTTTATCTGGTTGTACCTAGAACTGCCCTTTTAAAGTTCTCTGTTTTGATCCTGGACCACACTTTGGGAAACTAATAACGCTCACTGCCTGAAATATTTCTGGTGTCGGCGAACAGACGACACAATCTCATTCATTTTCTCCCCCTCTCTTCTACTACTTGCCGTTGTCCTCACACGCACACACAGTGCTTTGGGTTAAGTGTGAGGAGTTGGAGCAGTGAGAGGAGAGGAGGGGATAATTCCTCTCTCCTGTACCTGTTCGCGTCGGTCCTTCAGAGCGCGCCTCCTCCTCCCTTCTCCCTCCCTGCCTGCCTCCCTCCTCTCTCCTCCTCAGTACAACCTCCCTGATTTTCAAACGATGACAGTCAAAGCGTGATCGGATCCCACAGGTGTGTCCCTGCCAACTGAGCCGCGGCCCTGGAGACACACACACACACACACACCTGGAGATTACCATGTGACTGGCACCTGGGCGTGGAGAAAGTCCCCGACATCCTAACCAGAGACTTCCTTGTTGAGGAGTTGCTGTGTCGCCTTCAATGAATTGACAATTGGTCAACCAAGTATTCCGGAATAGTGCTTGAAACCCTCCACAGGACGTGGAGGAGAGTAAATGAACTTGTTGGACTTATTTCTTTTTATATATAATTTCATCAGGGGGTGTTCTTCAGTATTCGACTGTTCAGTGTTTGTGCAACTACTTTTCTGCTCTTTTTCTCCAAGGTGAGCCAGAAGTTGGTGCATCCCGTCGCTGGGTTGGACTGTTTACTTCAGTACAACTGTACTATCACTTTCAAACCCTAGTGTATGGCACCAAGTTTTGATAGCCTATTATACGCCCTGTCGATATGGCATGGAAGCGGAAACCCGTACCCAGAAACGTTGTTATTTACCCTCAAATGACACCATTGTTCTGTACATTACTGTTTTATGAATCGTGTTTAATTGTGTAATTCCGAGGTTTTGTATTTCCTAGATATGTCTTGTATATGAGCTGCAAACAACGATGCTATGAACAACTGAAGCACAATAATCAAGGAATGAAATGAATGCTTGGAAGACTTGTAGCTTTCTTTAAACAGGTTTAAATAACACCTAGAGCGGTGTTGCTGTACAGAATGATGAAATGTGTCAGTGAAACGCTTCTGTGGTTGTAGTCATGTGCCTAAAACCATTCCACTATTAAACTCAACAGCTGTGGGGGTGGGAGGGGAGAAAAAAGCTCTAAGACATGCATGCATTTTATCTTAGGAACATTGCAGCCACAGCATCTGCCCAGCCCATGGAGCTGTCCACCTGCACACAGGCAATTTCAGTGAGAAATGGCACGAACTGTGTTCACCTCTGACAGTAGGCTGTACATCAACAGCTGAGAAGACAGAAGTAGGTATGAGCATTGCTCCTGCTTGTTTTTCTTTTTCCTTTTTTTTTTTTACCCCTCCCTTCTGTCTTGTCTCTCTTGTGGGGAAACAAGACAGAAGCACTATTCATGTCCCTGTTGAATCTCCTGAGCAGTTCTGGCTCGTCTGTATCTTCAGTCCCTGGCGCGGGCCCTCAACAGACCACTGTATTGCCTTTGTTGGGTTCTAAATCGGGGCCCTTTATTCAAGAGTCTCTGCCGCCTTCTCCGGCCCCTTGTGCACAGACCACTGTACTTAGGGATGTTCCATCCTCCCGGGATTATTCCTATTAAAATAAGAATATGCTAAACCGCCCCATAGTGGGAATGGATTAGTGCGCAGGGGACATGGAGTCAGGAAGGGCGACTGCTGTGGTAGTAGTGGTGGCTGGAAGGGGTTAGAGAATGGGTCAGCCTCCAGTCTCCTGACTGAGCAGGGATGGTTTAACAGATGCCATCTGCTCACATGGACACACATGCTAACCAAAACCAAGCTGCTTCCTTGTCCTTTCTCACCTTTCCTCCACCTCTCTCTCTCTCTCTCTCTTCCTCTCAGCCCCACAATGCTCATTCAGGGTTTATCTCTCCACTTAAATAAATAGAGACACCTTACCCCGCATTGCGAGAGTGGTGATAAATGTTTTCCTGTTCCCGCAGGGGTGAAAAGAAGTTGCACTGCACTTCTTCATCACCGCAGATGCTCTTTCAGGGCAAGAACAGGGAGACATTTCTCATTCGGGTCACAAAGTGGTGTTTGAGAATTCTGCAAACAGTCCCCAAAAAAGCCAAATGCAAGCTCATACCTTGTAATACAAGGAAACAGAGGCCACACCGTGCTATACTTCCATGAGTCCCCCACTTTTTCTCCTTTTTCTGTAATAGTCAGCTGGCTCTGAAATGAAACTTTGTGGTGAGAATCCACTTGAGTATTTTTGGATCTAGCAAAATAGCCTCTGGACCAACTGGAGAAACGGAGGTAGTGGATTATTGGCCAGTGAGCACCTATTAAGCTCCTACATGTTATGGGTGCCAGAGTTCATCCTGTCCTTTTTAGTGTTACACTGATTTCTCAGATACTTTAACCATGGTTCTGAAGCATGCACCATTTTAGGAGAGTGCTGCATATTTTTATATCAAATGAATTTGAACCCATCCCCGTCTCTTTTGTTTCGGCGCTGATTACTGACTTCATTACTTTCATTTTGAAAATAAACCATAATCCTTGTGGCAATAAGCAATCCCATGCCTCCTGTCTGCAGCGCGTTCGAACAGGAAAACAGAATCTGTTAATCTGATATATGAACAGTGTGTATGCCAGTTCATTGCAAGTGGCTCATTTCAAATGACAAGTTAGTTTTTTTCCTCCCCACTAAAAACAGGATGATCTAAAATACATCGTACTGCCTGTCTGTCAGACGACTTTCAGTTTAAAAGGCTGACAACCAATCAACATTGCTCTCCAGAACGGACTTTGTAAACTCACTGGTCATAAAAGGTGGTACATGAGACCAACTCATATGCATTACTCTAGTTCTTGTTTATCTTAAGGTACATACGCTTTCCAGGAGATGTGGGCAGATGCGTGAAGGGTGTGTCAGCTTACACGACAATAGAAGAATCTGGGGAATAAAATTCTTCCAGATTGAGATTGCCTGTCTTTTCATGTTTGATCATCCTGTGATGAAGGGACTTCATCATGAGGTGGATTTCGATCTTATCTCCGCTGGGTTTTACAGCTGACACCCATGCCCTTGACTTCATGGCCTTGTCCCCCAAACTATCCCTTCAACAGCTTTCTTCTTTACCCCAAACCCTTTTCTCCAATGTGGCGTTGTTTGTGTTTCACACACCAAACCGCCCATCTTCCACTCAGCACCTCCTCTCCCGGCGTGCTCGAGATCAGAGATAACAAAGCCAACATAAGACAGAACTACAAGGTGTGATCATGCCACTCATGCTTTTTCACCCCCAGCAGCAGTGATGGCTCTGTGGCAGGAGAGGCAGCTTGACAGCTGCTTCCCCTCCCGCCACCAGCCCACCACCCTCATGTGCTTTCAGTTCACTGCAATCCAGTTTAGCTTTAATTCAGCAGGCTTCCAAGCTAAATACTTCAGCCCCAGAGTTACTATGGTCAAGTTCAGCCCAGCAGGGTACTTTTACCTCTAAACAACCTTGGCACTTCCTCTCAACCCACACCGTCCTCATCCCATGTCCATGATCAACCACACCACGCGCTTCAACCCATCTGCTTACTTTCTTCAACTGGCCACAACCTCATGCTGCTGCCTGCCTGCTCTGCTTTTCTACGCCTCACCTCTACCTTTAACCATACAGGGGACTGTTCCCACTTCTCAGTGTTTGGAGGGGAGTAAGAGCATGATGAATATTGTAAACATGCTCACTCTCTGAAAGAGATAATGATTCACGGGGAGTGGAGCTGCCCACCTGGGCTTGGTTGAGAGGTTGTGGGCAGGGTGTTCTGCACTATGTCCAAGGCATCCTAATATTAAAAAAAAAAAAAAAAAAGTAGAGAGGGAGACGGTTGATGTGATATGAGGTTTGTGAGAGGTGAAGGCTGTTTGAAAAGAGTTAGCCCAGGAGGAACATGCTGACCCATTGCTGTCTCCAAAAAGGCATTTTGGGAACAATAGTAGTTGGCTGTCAGCAGCCTTTGAGGTTGTATAGCTGCGTCTGAACGCCAGTGATGGATACACAATACAGACATCTGCCTCAGTCTCCTCCTTACCTCACTCTCCCCATGGCAGCTGGAACTGACAGGCTGACACAGAAGGCTGTACCGAGAGGCTTTTTGATGCTATACCTGCTCACTGGAGGCATGTCAAACAGCCCACCTACTCAGGCCACTGGCAAAGTTCACACTCAGCCAGGCATTTTAGCCCAACACCAAAGAATCAGGTATCTGAAAACTTATCAGCAACGATGAGAGTGAGGGTCACCTTGATTCCTACCCCGGGAAATCTTAGTCAGATGCTTTCTCCAGGCTATAGGAGAAAAGAGAGCAGGAAGCTAATCACTTTTTGCTTTGGTAATTGAGCCTGGCACGTGATGGCTATCAAATGCTATCCATTTAAAATACTCAGAGGGAAGTTGTCCTGCCTGCTCAATCAGCATAATGTGACGGGCGATGTTTAGTCCAGCTCCTGCTACTGCAGTGGCGAAAAGACGACTCAAGATCTCTCAGACTTTAACGATCGAAGATGAGATGACTACTGCAAATTGAGGGTGTTCCAGGACTCCAGCTGGCTTTATATATCTTCTCAGAGAGATTTAATGAAAATGTAATTCTAGGCTTACAGTAGCTGAGGAATAATGGAAACTGTGTGTAGAGCTACTATTCCACCTGTATGTATTTCACCAGCCAGAGCGTTGAGCCATTTAACCTAGTGAGGAACCCGAGGTGCAATCATTTTTATCCGCGGTGAGTCATTTCACAGTTAATCCTCAAACTGACCAATTTACTCCCGCCAAGATCGCTTTTTTAATTATCACCTGCTTTACAGTTAATATGATGTCCAGCTGGTTTAAGCACTCTAGTTGCCACCGAGTATTGGTCTCTTTTTTCTTTCTTTTTATTTTTTTTTTTTTGTATACACTGGAGAGATGGAATGTAAGTACTGAATGTGGGCCCAGCCAGGACTGGTGGGTGACAGATGCATGAAGGTCATGCACTGGCAGCAGCTGAGATGAAGGTCACACCAACTCTGAGAGAGAGGAAAGGGAAGATAATGGCAAACCAAGGAAGACATAGAGGGATGGTCTGTGCAAGTGTAACTTTATAGAAGAGATGAATGGCATCCTAGATTTGGGAAACTCACTTGCTGAGAGCTTACCCAACAGCCTTAATATAATGAGAGTTAAAATACATATACACTTAATTTTGTTACACACACATTGCCATGAGCAAACTAATTGGAAAAGGAAATTGCAGCATTACCGCCTAATTTCCATGCTAGAGACAGCTATTTATTTATATATTCATAGATACAGGGAAATATTTCTAGGTAACCTGCCAGGTACGTGTGTGTGTTAAAAATGTATAATGTTTACTTGAAATTAGATCAAAATATAACAGGTGTGTTGCATTTGCTCATTTTTGTTTGATTTCTATTTATTATTTTTAACTTCATATTTTTAAGGTCTTTTAAAAAAAAGAACCTCAGAATTACATTTTAATGACACTTCAAGACCCTAATAATATAAAAATCTTAGGCAGAATATGGTTCATAAATAGCAGTAGCATTACATCTTGAGGAAACATATGCTGTCCTTATTATCGCTGGCATCTGCTGAAATCTGCTGGCAGCTGGAAGCGGACATGGGGGTAAGGGTGAATGTTGAGGTTGGTGTCTGTCTTGTTGTCTGTTTCAATTAAAATTCAAAGTCAGGCAAGTTCTCATGGTGGAAAGATGAGAACGCTTCTTCATCCTTACCTGTGCTCTTCCTTTAAAACTCGTACTGTTGGTCACTTCTTCAAATGAAATTTAATGCTGAATGGATGAATGACACTGTGAGGAGAGTTCACATGTAACTGACACTGAAGAACACATTGCACAAACACTGGCCTTTTTATTTGTGTTTATGTCCTTCATAGCACACAGATAAAGTAATATAGAATGCACAAGATTGTCTGCTCTTTATTACAGTTCAATGAAATGATAATACAAAATGAAATCTCTTTTCTTTGTTAGTATCATGTCCTTGTCTGTGTTAATGAGCTGGGTATCGTATTTTCAGCAGCCCATGATCTTAAGCAGAGGGACCTATTGAAATCTGGTTCATGGCTAGCAATTGTTAAAGCATTGAGACTTAGCAATGCCACCCGGCTCTGTTGTTTCCTCATCTGTACACTGACTGACCGTTTTATCATGGCAGTAGTTCTGCAGCAGTATAATACTGCCAGAGAGAATTTCAACTTAGCGATTGATACTTAAGTGACCACGTCCTAAATTTAGGTTACATGTCTGAGGGATTGCCAACAGTACGTTTTTAAGATAAGTTAAAGTTTTTATTCATCCCCTATGGGGAAATTAGATGCCCAGTGCAGCACAAAGGCTCAGTGGGAAAAAGAAGAGCTGAAATATAAGCACAAAACAACAAAATCCACAAAGACAGCATAAATGGCAAATATGTAATAAAACCGAAAATAATGAATTTGGTGGTGAGAGCTTTGTCACGATTTGTTGCCTGCCTTTGGAAAGCAGATTCAAAGGCATTAATATGACTCAGGCCTTTACTTTGGCATTGGACCTTTGTCTAGCTGGGGCATTGTTGTGACTAGAGGCAGATCTGCAGAAGTGTACACCTCTGAGGCTTTGTGGTGGTGATCTACAGGAATGCTAGCTATGCCTGATAAGTCAACCATGACCTTAGTACCAGAGCAGTGTGGACACCCACCGCCCTCGTGTTTATAACTTCCTGTTTATCTTAACTACTCTGAACATACTTTTCTGAACAGAGACCGTCTTTATTCACCTCCTGTGCTCCATAACTTTTTTTTTCTGTTGAATCTTTTTTTCCCAACTCTCTTTGTCTTTCTAACCAGTGTGTCTGTAGTCTACGTGATATTAACCTGGTGCTTCAAACCTGCCTGGGGCCAGAGTTGCCTCGAAATGCAGATCTGTGGAGGTGTCATCATAGTCGGCGTCTTGGTGCCTGTGCTGCCCCAGCCTCACTCTATTCACGCCGTGATGACATGCATTATTCCTCACTGATTTCACTGGGCAAGTTCTCGGCTTCCAGTTTTAGTTTCTCTTCAACTTCGATGAAAGGAAGTTGTTCAAATTTTATACAGGTCTGCAACCACATAGACGGCATCCAGCCCCACCCCATCTCTTCCTAATCTGCATACAGCTGGTCAGCCATGTGATGGTCATGCAGATAACTTGCGTCTTGCACAGTTTATTTTTGTCCCTCCACCTGCTCTCAGCATTCCCTTCACAGATCCAGGTTACAGCCCGCCCACACTGGGTTTTCAGCCTCTAACTAAAGGCAAATGACAGGCCTAGCAGAAATGACATCAGAGTCACAGCCACATGCCCTGTAAGAGAATGCCTAAATATTTACAAGCCCTCATAACACATGCTAACCTCCCATTTGCCCGGCTTCAAGTTTTAAACTCAGCCCTGTGGTCACCAGGCCTGAGCTGATCCCCACATCATTGATCCTCCGTATAGGGCTTTAATTGTAGTCATTAGGGCTGAGTAGATCTGCTGGGGTTAGAGAACCCATTACTGCCTCCCTGCCTTCAGCCCCACACACACACACACAGCAGCTTAACAACCTGCACGCCATTGCCAGGCAGTTTGACAATGTTGCAGTTAATGTTTATAGAAAACACACTGCCAAATTGATCCCCAAATCACAAGTCTCACCAGGAGACATTTTCCTACTCTCATCCCATTTCAATTGACATGGAGTAGAAATGTGCAGCATTCCAATAACAGATTGAAGCAAAGTGGAGGCCAGTGTGACGTTGCTTGTTTATCAGGACCAGCCGACTACGGCATGACTGCCAGAGTAGCCATTTATCCACCACTCCAGACCTCCATTAAGATCTTCTGTAGTCCTCCCCACGATCCGGTGAATACACTTCCACTGTCTCCTACCCTCCCTTAGCCAGTGATTTTATTTTTAACCAGGTTCTGTTCTGTTTCACTCCAGTCCCTGTTTTTGTCTGCTGTCAGGATGTCAACACGCATTCCCTCTGTGTCTGCTTAACTAGTCAGCAGCGGAGCGGTCCCCTTTGGGTGGAAATGAACCTACATCTTGGTCCTGATTGGGTTCTTATGTGTCTCCACCGACGTGAAGACAAAACATTATCCCCTTGAGCAGCATGCTAAATCCACATCTGTCTCTACACATAAGATATAAACAAAATAACCCTAATCACCAAAACAGTGAGATTTTAAGTATGTTGTAATGCTAAAGAGTTTTTATTTTTCATTTTGGGAAATCTGATTAGACCTGATTTAAAGTGAGAGGATCTTGTTAGACCCTCCACATGTTTAAGTCCTGGCCACACATTGTTTGTGTCCACAGCCTGCAAAACTATAAGGCTGTTTTACTGTTTTTATGTTACTGTAAGAAGCTTGGGCACAGAGCAGTGACCTGGACTTCTGACTGATTTTAGAAGAACCAGGTTAGCCTTGAAAAAGTGATGCGTGCAAAACAATCTGTCACGCCCGTCCAGTTACTTATACTGGGAAGTGCTGAAAGGTGACTGGGCCAGCGGGCTTATAGGTGCCACAGCCCCATGACAGAACACAGGCACACCTTGTCTAATGGCATGCACCCTGCTTGGCTGGCGTTGATGTTAGTACAACCTGCTAAGGCCCCTGTATTTCAATGCATTATTAGCAGGCAGACCACCAGGAGTCTAGACAAATAAAATCCCATTTCCTCTTCCATTGGTGGTATTAAGAGCTGGGATTGTGCTGCTGCCTGAGTGCCACCGAAAGCCGCCACCAGTGTTGGAGCAGCAAGCCTCTCAGCGCAGCAAGGGCCAGGCCTTCTGTATGCACTCACCCTGCCAGCTTGATCGATTCACTGCTCTGCTCTGTCTCTGTCTATGCGAGCTCACACCGCCCACTCGCCCACAGAAAACACCCGGACTTGACCAGGGCATCCTGCTCCCCCATGCCCCCAGTGCATGTACACACACACACATACACACCACACAGATACAGTACACAAATGTATACATGTACAGTGAGTCCACACACAGTCTGTCTTTCACCCTAAGGGAGCTGGACAGCACAAGCATGGATCCATGAATTCCTCATAACACAATCTGTTGGCTGATCAATAATTCAATTCTATCTGTGAGAGCATGTCTGGATCCAATCTCACCTGCACCTCCCTCGGCCTTCTCTTAACAAGGTGGGTGTTGTGTCCTTGAGCTGGGCTAAGCTTACGTCCGTGCGATTCTGTGTGTCGTGTGTGCTGATTAGTTGGCGGTAGTTGGTTCTCAGGCAGTGCTTGCTCTGGTCCGGGGCTGTGTATCCACTTCCCCTGTGCATGTGTGTACATGCATGAGAGTCCTTGGCCGCTGTGGATTACAGTGTGTTCATTATTTCAGCTGTGTACATCTCTCGTGTCTTTGTGTCTACAGCTGTGTGTGTGGATGTAAATGTGTCCATCTACAGTTGGCAAAGTTGACACGTGTGTGTGTGTGTGTGTGTCTGTCTATGCTTATGCATGATCTGTCTCTCCCTCCAGGCAGCTAGACAAATCAAAGGCATGGATCTCATTAAAAGGTATAGAGCCTGTGGAGAGGTCAGTGGCTAAGTTCTCTGATTAGTGGGCTCCGGCAGGCTGCCTGCGTGCTGTGTTCTGAGGCCCCTTCATCAACATGCCTCTCATCCCTCTCCAGCCCACACATGGGGGGCTGGGTGCCAAACACTCTTTCTCACCGCAAGCCTCAGCCCTGTCTGACGGGGTAAAGGACGGCACTCAGGGGCACGGATTTACCCCCAGTCACCGTCGTCTGGCCCTCCCTATCTACCCGACTTTTCTCTCACAGCCTAATGGGCTGCCTACTTCCAGTTCTGTTTTTATCCCTCTTTGAGTGTTTTATCAAAGGCCACATTCAGTTTCCATCCCAGTGACAGCCTCTCTCGCTGCATATCAAGCTGCACCAATAGCCCGACAAGCAGCTTTCTGGGTCGATAGTAACTCGTTCCAGGGCCCAGACTCCTATCAAAGCCAGCGACCATGAACCAGGGATGACTTCCAGCCAAGGGCAAAGTGTGTGCGTGTGTGACTGTGAGTTAGAGAGACAGGACACTTCTGAAGGTTGCCTGACTTTGGACAGCCCTCTGAATGGCCTTTACTCTCGCTGTCTCGTCCCCTGTGAGCCTCTCAGTTTAATGCCCTTCCAGATAAAACAACGCCAGTAAACTTCCTCTTTGTTTCTCTCTTCTCCTTCTCTCACTGATAACCACGCTATCTAAAAGTAGGCCCTGGCAGCACTCCCTGGCTATTCACTCCCCCTTCTCCCTCACTCCAACCCCTCACCTACCCTTTCTCTCCTGTTATGCAAGAGTATATTGTATGTAATCAGTAGAAAGGGGGAAAGGGTGTGTGTGTGTGTTTTTTTAATTTATTTATTTATTTTATTTTCTTTTCTTTCTGGGCCTGTCAGAGGAGGAAGAGGTGGCAGGAGCGATTGTGGTTGGAGAGGACTGGTGCGTATCTGCTGACTGTCACTTCCATTAAGCGCAGTGTCCTCAGCCGCCTCGCCTATATGCCCAGACCTGGCTCTCAGTAAGCCAATGTCCCCTTTTGTGCAGTGTCCAACCTTTCTAATCCACAAACCCTTCAGTCCTCAGATATGCTGTAGTAATTACAGGGCAGTTTTTTTTTCTTTTTCCTACAGGAGGATTCGGATCATTTTTGAGGCTTATTTTTGTTGCTATACAGAGTTTGTCCGAGTTGAGGTTTTATGTCTGTTGGTATAAGGTTTGGGCATCAGTGTCCCCCTAAGAGCAGAGAGGGGTGAAATCACAGTAGTCCACACACTGCTTCGTAGCCTCCACTGCCTCCACACCCAGCCCTCCCGGGCTCAGTCAATTAATAAAGCGTGACATTTATTGGAGAAAACAAATAAAAGTGCTTGGTTTGAGGATTGTCTCGTATGCAAACCGCTCTCCCATTTTTGTGTTTGTTTACATATCATTGGACGTCCTTATCCCCTGACATCAGTGCGCTGCCAAAAACTGAGGCCTCAAAGGAATTTCAGTTTAACGCTGTGCAAGTGCCTTTTCTAAAGGGCAGTGCTGCGCCTCTGGTTGTCGAAGTCTGTTTAGCAGAATAATCAGTGTTTTAATTAACAAAAGTCAGTTCAGAATATCAATTATAGTTTTCCTTTATCTGTAGTCATGTCACACCGAGAAACAATTATGACTGATTGTGAGTTTCTATTGTCTATCACTGGTGATAATTAGTTATGTTTTGCTTATAAATCACCCCTTAACACTCCCTCCTGCCCTCTGCTCTCATTTGTGATTTCTTTTTTCTACTATTAAGCTTCCCCCTTCCTTTAAAATCACGGGTTTGCGAGTCAGTCTTTGAGCGTGTTCTGTTGAAGAGAGAGGGCAGTGTGTTTTCCTTCAGAGAGCCTTAGGGGCCTCCTAACATTTTCTTTCAGTCTCATCCCAGTCCAGACACGCTCCTTGCTGTGGTATGACAAACATCTCCACAGCGCTCCTGCTCAAACTGGAGTTGAGCGCTGATGGCACACAGTCACCTGCATGCAAACACACACTTCATTCAGTCACGCTTTCGTACACATTCACAGTTTAACTCTATTTCTTCTGTTTATCTTCTCCTCGTTGTCAAACACCCTCGCACAAACACTCTCTCCAGTCTCCCGCGAGTATCAGAATACCAGGCTCTGGGGTTCCTCTTCTTTGCTGACTGGGGTAATGACATGGTTGAGGCCCTCACTGCGGTCGCTGAGAAACAACAGATCTGCTTCATAACCGCACCTTTCTGTGTCTGTTTTGTGTAGGGTGATAGAGTGTGTATGTATTGTCATCTGGAGGTGTGCCATAAGCCCAGAGTCACACTGTCATCACCCTCACCCTCTCTTAGCAGACAGTGAACAATGTTTTGTTTCATCTCATATCACTTCTCTTTTTATCCCACATTTTTCTCTTGACTCATCAGAACAGTCCTCATGTTTCTTACCAAGTTTAACACTGCTTGATTTTGACTAAGACACAACCAGAGTTTGGTTCTCTTCCAGTTGCTGCAGAGTTGTTTGCATTTGCTGGTTGGCCCGACCAGAGTAGGTAAAGGGTGCAGTGGAACCAATTATAGCAATGGGTTTTGTGTGTAAGCATAGCGTGGCGACAGTGGGTGTGATGGGTTTTTAATGGGACTGAGCCACAGTCACTGATGTGAAGGCTTGTTGTTTTTGGTGATTGCAATGATCAGTATGTGATAGGTGGGCCAGCAGAGCACAGTCCACTTGCATCTGTGACTGATTGTTAGGATCAAGCACCACTCACAGCCACATGGCATTTTAAATTGCTTTTTTGTTGCACTGATTTATAATTGAAATGAGCGTTGCATTGCCAAGGGTTTTTTTTTTTTTTTTGCAAAACGTAACACAAAGTAAAAGGCCTGCTCTGTCGGGGTTAAGTGCCTGTGCCTTCCATCCGTTAGTCACATTGCTCATAAGCTTTGTTTGGTGGTTACATCCAAGCACTAAGTAGAAAAAGAGAATTAAATAAGCCTGACTTTTCATTTCCTACACTCATTATTGATGTGCTAGTTGTTTGCGTATTCATGGTGGGGGTTGAATGAAAGCAAAGATTCATCCCTTAGAAAGTATTCTTAGGATGTTATCGCTTAAGTAATGAAAGTGTCCCTTTTTCCTTGTCTTTGGAGCCAGTGTGTGATCCTGCGTCTGGCTAGGAGTTGTACGGTAAATGATATGGCTAGGGCCATTAGCTAGATCTTTGTCTGTTCATACTGCTGCCTCTTCCTGATAGCTAAAGTGTTTTCTGCTTATTAACCATACTGTCATATGCTCTTTTGTAAGGATGCACATTAATCTAAACGCACACCAGCACATTAAAATTCATTATAGCAGCGCACATTGAACCACGAGAGGCTTGATCAGCTAAGAAATGAATGAGAGAATGCCAGAGCACTACTTTTTGCTTAGCTCAGTATAGACTATCGAAGAAGTGATTTGTATTTGTGCTGCCTTGCGGGTCCCCTGCCCTGTTTGCAGTAGCCAATCTGGACAGGGGGTTGTTATCAGAGGGCCTGAATGAAACAGCTGCCTAGCACTCTTCACCACGGCTCCGTTCAAGTCCTTCTACGCCTTTGAAAATGTCGTGTTCTGCCCGTTGTGTCAGACACACTGCTTGCTAATGGCTCCTGGCTCTGATCCAACCTTATCCCACATTCTGAACCTGGCTTTGGTTGCATCAGGCCCTTCTCACCACTAGGAGACTTACCTGGATCATGCCAGCCAGCTGCCAGCTTTTACTCAGGGAAACAGTTTTCCACAGTGGTTGAGGCATTTGGAGGATAGGCCTAAGCCCTACCCCATGGACTGCTCCGAGAGGGGGTGGCTAGCACCTGCCACTGCTAACATGCTAATATTTAGCGACAAGAGGGTTTCAGCAAAGCCCTCTGGGTAAGCCACACCGGATTTTTCACTTCACAAACTAGCCTGGTCACATTGAAATGGCTTTTCCTACTGTTTTGGCTCTGCCCTCTCCCTGCCCTTGACTCGGGGAGCTGCTATTGAAATCAAGTGCACGTACAGACTTGTCAGCTCCATGTAGCCACTAGCAGCTAGCCTAAGTACATCACCCTTATCTGTGATGTCATTTGCTTCCTCCCCTGTCCATGCTTGTCTGAGCCAGGTCATAAGCCACCCCCTCCCCCCCCCCCCTCTAGACCTGTCTGTTTGGCTGTAATGCAGCCTAAGCCTTTTGTTGAGAAGGGCATTAGCCTATATTTGTGGGCATGGGCGCTTTGTCATCCAGACCTGGGAATGGCTGTTCCAGATGGGTGATTAGTCACCACTGCGTGTATGTGTCTTTGAGAGACTGTGAGAGAGCTGCTGGTGTGTGTATGTGACCTGAGATCGGTGAGATTACAAGGCGATGAGACCGACAGCCTAAATGAAGATAAAACACGGGTGCTTGTATTGCCTCATGTCATGCGCTTCTGTACGTGATTTTCCATGTCTTTGCCCCCCCCACCCCAAACTCCTCTCTCCCCAACCCTGGTACTCACATCCCCAATGCAATCCATTTCATCTCCAGCTCTGACTCTGCTAGCTGGGCTTCCATCAGCGATTTGGAGTGCAGCTCTCATGCCTGTAGGCTGCCGTAATGATAGCTTTTGCAAAAAAAAAGCCCAGCTGTTTGCTCACAAAATATGAGAATGAAAAGTGGAGAGGAGGAAGAGGAGGAGGAAGAAGAGGAGGATGAAAGCGTCACCAGCCCTCTATTGTACAGCTGCAGTCTCATACAATTTCACGGAGCTGACCTAACAAAAGCAAGAACACGTGCACCATGAAAGATTAGATTGATTGCTGTTAGCTCTAACTCTCATCATCACCTGCAGCAGAGAAGGTAGGGAATACAGAAAAGAAGTGTGTTGCCTGGTATTGACGAGGATAATAAGGCACCAGGGGGAAAGGCGTTTTTCTCTCTCTTTGGCCGATGGCTGACAAAAAGTCTCCGAAGTCAAACACACCAAAGTTAGAAATTGAATCTGAGGTGCCTTTTTTTTGTGTGTTCACCTGATCTAGTTAGTGTAGTGATAGCTCATCAGCTGGCACTGATTGCACTGTGGACATGGTTAACAGCCCATTTAGAGGTTGTGTGAGCGTGCTCATGCGTGAGTATAAGCGCGCCTACAAGTGAACAAGTGTGTACTAGTGCGTGGCACTGTCCAGACACATCTGCCTGGCTTTAATTAGTTTTGCCTGGCACAGGGACCAACCAGTCTCTCTGGTGTTTAATAACAGCCTAGACAGTAGGAATTTATCAAGGTCTGAATACAGCTCAAGGATCGCACATTCATTTGGCCAAAATCACTTTAAAGTGATTATGCTCTTTTTATTTTCGGAAGCCAGTTGCAAAGAAGTTCCTGTTTGGCATGCTAGGGTGTTGAAGCACAAATTCTCACTGCGGCGAATATTTTGGCTCCCTGTCAATCCTCTCCTTTCATTTTTCTCTCCCCTTCCTCTCTTCTCACTTTCTTTTTTTCGTCAGTCATTGTATTAATATGTCATGCGTCTGACCCAAATTTCCAGGCCCTTGAGTGCTTCCTGGGCTCTTCCTCTGCCTTGTCCCCCCTGCTCTTTTTGATCAGAGCCATCGTTGTGAGAAGTATCCCAGGCAGAGAGACGGAGGCTATGTTTCGTTGTCTCCTCAATCAGAATCAGTAGGCGGTCCGTGGGAGCACGAGGACCCACTCTAAATGCCTCCTCCTTCAAAGTGTCTGTGTCTTTCCCCCTCTCCTGACTGCAGTGGTTTCTAATCAGGGCAGGAGATTTTCGCTGATGAACCAATATAAGCTGACAGACACTCTCCCCTCCCTTAACCTATCCTCTCCCTCTTCTTCCCCTCCATCCCTTCACATCTGTGGATCTTACCTGACGAGACTCATTTGTCAACCCCCTCCCCAATCCTTCTCTTTCCGTCTGCTTGCCCCAGCCACCTGATCCCTCCCTCCTGTTGTTCCGCCAGTGCCAACAGAGCCGAGGAGACCGCTGTGTGTGTGTGTTTGAGTGGGCGGGGAGTCTGAGGAGAAAGAAACTAAACTGAGCAGAGCCGAGGTGCACACAGGTGCAGCTCCTCTTGCTGCCCGAGGGATAGCTGTCAAAGTCGCTTCATTTTGGCCCTATTTCTTCATGTCATCCCCACTCTGGCCTTTGTATGTCTCACTCTAGTCTTACTCAGGTCTAGCTAAGCACTCTTTCAGGACAGGGTGGCCCCAAGAGGTGCAGTACCCACAGGGAGCATCCCTCCGGCTGTTGCTCCAGCTGTTGCTCTTCATCAGTCTTCAGCTTCTGTGCTTTTGTATTGTGTGGATATTGTTTTTGTTATTATCTCTGACTTACTACAAGGGCAATTTCCCCATAAGGGATAATAAAGATTTCTACTACCACTGTAATATATTGCATGCCAGAAGGGCCTAAAAAATGTGGTGAGGAATTCAAAAGCAGCAGGAGCAGCAGTAACGTTGACCCCAAGCTCCTCTTGCAAGCTGAGTGAATGCAAATGGACTTTTTTAAATAAAGCAGAGTTCCCCAGCCGTAATAGTCTGCATGCCTAGCACAATGCTGCATAGCCCCATATCTCCTCATTCAATTCCACAGCAACTTCCTTTTTGGGTGGGATTGGCCGTCTGATTCCCTCCTCTGTCAGCTCACTGGAGGAGATTTCTTTGATTTTGGGGCAGACTTTGACCAGATTAAATAGAGTCGGTCCGGCCGCGTGGACGGGTGGCTCCCAGCCATCATCTCATCTGTGTTTCTCATTGTCGACTGCAGCTCCCCTCCATTTTTTCTTCCTCTTTGTTTGCCTCACGCTTCTACTCAGTATCTGGCCAACGATTGATAAGACCCAATCCCTGACAATGCTTGGCACGCGGCACGGGATCGGTGGCTATGGCGCTCAGGCATTGTGGCGAGTGTGTGTGTCTGCTCAGGCTTTAGGAAAGAGATGGGATGCAGCTCACGTCATTGTTTATCTACCTTTCCACTTCCAGATGGTGCTCAGCAGAAAGAATGTGCTTCTTGACACACACACACTCTCTTTCTCTACCTCTCTCTCTCCTTCCCTTCCTCAATCTCTCCTGTGGCTCGCTCTGGTGTAGGGACATAGTTTCAGGTCCAGAACACGCAGCATGAGGTGAGGGGGAGGGTGGTGAGAGAGCCAGGAAGGCAGACTGGGACTTGAGAGGGAGCCCTGGAAAATCAGGTGGTAGTGTCTAAATGTGGGCGTGTGTCTGTGTCAAGACTTAGTGTGAGAACATATGAGCTAGTTATCATACCTCTGAGACTGCAGCACTTTCCTGTCTCTTCATGAGTATTTGTGAATCTGAATCATAATGCATGAGTGCGCCAGTGTGACAACACGTTGGAAACACTTGACACATTTTCTCATTTTTTCCGAGGTCATTGAATCATAAAAATCTCGTCTCAGGCAACAATTGAGTCGGCTGGCCCCGGTCCTCTTGGCCTTCTGGATTGATGGACGGTCAATTCCAGCAGCGGGAGATAATCACAGAGTGTCAGCCTCCTCCAATCCAAACTCTTATCTGTGTCTGCCCACTGCCAGCATGCCACAAATGACCACAGGGACACGCATTTCTCTTTATTGTTCCAAAGCCCTGAGGGAGGGAATGTGTTTGTACGTACTGAACTTAGCTTTCGCAGACTTGTGCGACTGCATCCTTCGCTGGATGAGCACATTCACCTGAAGTGCACCGTCACCTCACCTCCCTGTTTTGGAAAGTGTGCACACACTTATGATAAGGCAGCACTTACGGATGTTTTTTTTTTTTTTTCGTTTTTTGCCTGCTGCCTTTTGAGATGAATTATGCACTGTCTGAAGTGCCTGGCGATAAGCCTTTTTCGTCAGAGTCCTCACCAGGAAATCTTCTAATGTAACATGTCAGTGGTATCAGTTTGGATTCTGGCATTGTCCCAAGTCACTGTAAGGTGTTTTTTTTTTTTTTTTTTTTTTTTTTTTAAATCTTCTACTTTAAAGTCCTATTGCCTTCACCATGAAGTGGGATCAAATGAGATTACTTCTGCTGAGTATGTAGTGCAACAATGGACTTTGGCAAAAGTCTCCTTGTTTCTCGTATCCGCTCTGCCGGCTAAAGGTCTTTGAGGGGTTATTTTTCCCAGACTGAGCTGCGCTAATTGTGGCCTAATGACGAGCTGTTATAGCTTAGAGTGGTAAAAAGCAGTCCGTTGGTGAGGCTTGCTGCCTTTCCTGTGCGGGCTGATTACGCTGTCTAGTTAATGCACTCTCCTCAGATACAAATGGAGGGTGGTTATTGCATCAGGAGAGACAGTCAGCCTGTCAAAATCGCCCTCTCCAACAGACAAGAGAGGGAGATAAAGAGAGATGGAAAAGAGTGAGAGAGAATATATTCTCGAGAGCCAATTTCACTGAGGGGATGGAAGCGTGGTGGTGCAATTATGAAATATAGCTTTCTGTTTCAATAATGACCTTTTCTCCACAGGCTATATATAGGCTAGTGTAAATGATTTAGAGAATGGTCCACAATGTCATATAGATGATGGCCTATAGATTCTTGTGAAGAGCAAAGACAGTTTCCAGTGAAAAATTGTTTCAAGCTGGCACTATGTTGAGCAAAAATGGTGGAAATGACAGCTGGGGACACTTTCAACACTACGCCTATCTCAAGTTGTCCTTATGCTACTGTTAGTCACTTCCAGTTCCTCTCCTTGTTGTGTATGTGTGGGAGTACATGCCATTGTGTATCTGCTGGAATTCTTCAGGAGGAAGAAGGGCACTCTCATGTGGGCTGTTTTTCTTTCACCGTAATTAATCACCAGAGGGTCACGTGATTGTTTCAACCCAAGATTCATTTTCAAAAGAAAAAATAAACTTTTTCAGCACAACTGCAAGTCACACATGAAAGCCCAGCGAAATATGGCCTCAGCATTGCTGCCAGTTGTGCCAAACACCCACACTGGCTTCAGCACTGCTTACTATGCATCTGTCTGGATAGATACTCAAAGGTGGTACAAGCCAGCCGCTCTTCCTGCAGCTGAGCCAGAGTTTTGGGGGGTGGGGGGGGGATGGGGAATGGGGTCAGGAACTGAAGAACTCCTTTCTGACCTGCTAATATAAGAACCAGACACAGGCAGAATCTCAAAACTGCTCTAAACCAGAAAACATGTTTGACTGGGTTGAAAGCATTCACACACGGGCCTGAAATATTTATGGTTTGGTTATCCTTCCCATCAGCAATTACACATGCACACATGTATTAGCATGTTTACACACACACATAAGCACATGTCTGCACTCAGTCATTACCAGCTGGTCATCACATCTTAGAATCTGTTGTGTACCCAGCAGTAGTACACTAATACACAGTCCTCCTAAACGTATGTAAAGCATGGCGTCTCTCTTTCTTTTCTGCATTTATGCAAACATAAACTGTAGGGCTGGACTATATCTCTTAAAACCTATACTTGGGCTGCAACAAATAATTTATCTTTGTTGCGATTAATCAACTTTTTGCGCAGACAATTGCAATTGCAAAGACCAAAAATTATGTCTTCAGCTTGTTTGAACAGTTAAAAATCACTTATCTTTAACATGATAATTTGGTGCATTCACATAACTAATAATATACTGTATATAACTATTTTGCATGTTTGCTGTGTTGTGGCATCTTCTGATATGTTTGCCTTGGGTATTTACAGTATGACTCTGAACTTTCTGGACTGTACTCTGAGGTTTTTGTTTGGGTTAAGTTCTGTTTTGGTGTCATTAGTCGTAGCTTTTCTCAGTTTAATTAGTTTGGATTCAGAGAACTGTTAAAAAGTGGGCTTTGAGTAAAGTCAATGAAGTCAGTTTATTTTCCGGCCCTAAACACACTCATATATGAGTCCCTCTCACACACACCACCACACCCAACAGTCGGTGAGGGGAAGCTCCCCCTGTGGTGCCAGTGTACAGTCATGCCTGACTCAACGCTCTTATTATCATGATTGCCTGCAAAAGGTGGTGTGACGCAGAGTCCATTCAGTCTGCCAGACAGCTTCATAAAGTGGCTGCCGATGGTTCCCAGTGGGGTCCTCATCAGTGGCGGAGAGCAGCGAAGCGCCTCTGGACTTTGCTCTCTGAAGTGACAATAGTTCTCCTGCCGATAGAGGGAGAAAAGAGAGCAGGGAGGGTAGAAAAACAAGATGGCTGCCAAGCAATAGGCATCTGTTGAATGCCTCATAGGGAGGTCATCCAGGAAGTAATGAGGTGAAACGCCGCAGTAGAGCAGTAGCTGTCAATCAGTTTGGACATTGTTGGGTTATTATGAGTGCCTGTTGTGAGTGGTAAGCACCCACATAACTAGGCAGCTTGGCTAAATGTAGACCACCTGTACCCTCCTCCTCCTTCATCTGCCTCTCTTCCCATAATATCCTTCATCCTTCATTCTTTTTTCCTCCTCGTTGAGAAGTAGGAAAGTAATGCTACCCATGGACCATTTCCCGATCATAAGCCAACATCTGTCTTGCGCACGTCTCTTGCTTTGGCATTAAAACCTTCACTCTTCCCCATCCCTCCCTCCCTCCTCTTCCTCCCCTATCCTCTCTCCATCTTCCAACCCCCTCTGGTAGCCGTCACAGCCGCTGAACGATTTCCTCTCACTGGGAGGCTCCTCCGAGTCACTATGGCAGTGTCAAACGAGGCTCCTATTTAAGCTCATTAAATGTTTCCAAGAGAATAGGAAATCAATGGTGCATACCGGTGCGCAAGAACTTTTCTCTTAATTTAATTTCCCCCTCCCCCTTATCTGTTTGCACATCTCTCTCTTTTGCTAATATTCTGGCTCGTTCTTTCCGTCTGTTGTTCTCCTTTATGGAGGTATGTGGTGATAATAACTTGGGGGTAGAACGGTTGCTTTCAGAAACCATTTTGAAGTTATCAGGACAGGCACTAAGGGATGAGCAATGTCCAGACTTCTCAGTGTTGTTTAGCACTCACCACACGGAGCACAATCGACTTTTTGGAAAGTTTTAAGTGCCAAGACTGACCTCATAGCTCTGAGTTTTAGCTTGTTTCAGGCTATGTTGTTATGAACAGTTTCTTTTAATTTCAGAACAGAATGTTGCAGGAAAACCTGTGGGGGAGTATATCATGGTGATGTTTTAGGCTGACATGACCCCTATTTAAAAATATTCCTGTCTTGGGGTTGTTTCCTTCCCATTTTTAGTTTCAGTCACCATCTTCTCTTATTTTCTCCATTTCTGTCTTGTGCTTGTCAGATGTTTGTAAGTAGATTACAATGGTGTGTGTGTATGTGTGTGAGTGAGTGTCTGGCAGGGCTTTGTGCTGTTTGAAACTATGCCTGGGGGCTGGGCCTACACCTCTCTGAGCCCTGTAATTGCCTTTAGCCTTGTCTCTGGCTCTGGAGCCCGTCTCCATCACCTCACTCTGTCGCTCTCCCCGCCTTAGCCTCCTCTTTTTTTGCCCTCCCACCCTCCTTCTTCTCTCTCCTGTATACCTCATTATGGCTGATCCCCACCTGCTCAATCTAACCCTTCACACACACACACACACAGAGAGCCACCTTGCAGTTTCAGCGCTGCCCGACGCCCAATGGTTTGTACATCGGCTATAAACAGTTTCTATAATACTGTTTAATAAGAAATGGAAACAATAGTAATTGCCACTTTTTTTCTCAGACTGGCACACAAATAAGATGAGTCATCCTGTTGTGATAACATTTTTCATAAAGCCCCAGCCCTTCACTCCCAGCCCTGCCTTTGTGTAAGCAGAAATAGCCACAGGCCCCCAACCAGGCCCAGTCGTTTCCATTTCCATTCTAGCCCTCCCTCCATCCTGTCACACCAGCAGTCTCACCATGCCTGTCTTGTGGCTAGGGCTTACTTTGAAGGATACGGATACAGGCTGGGTAGCTGCTCTCAGCAGCAGGGCACTACTACAGGAGTTATCTAAGGCCTGAGTGGCCTGTGATGAATGGCTGGGAGCTGTGTGTCTCACCGATCAATAAGCCACTAGCACCTGATGAGCTTAGATGCCCCTCACTCCGCCTCCCCTATCCACATGCATATCTCCTCATAATCTCCCCAGTATGTTTGTGAACTTTTCTCCAATTCGTGGCCTGAATTGGACCATTGATCTTTTATCCTTGGCTTGTTTTTAAATAAAGGCCAGCATTTCTTCTCCACCTAAGTATGCAAGGTTTCACAGCGTTATTACACTGATGCAAAGCGCACAAACATTACTTTTTAGCCTTGATCAAGGCCTGTAATCGGGAGAAGGAGAGCAGAGAAATGAGGGAGAGTGTATGAAGCGCAATTTCACTCTGGAGCTCCGCTTGAGGTTTCCATCACAGCTGATGCAAGTAAGAGCTCCCATGTGGATATACATGCTTGTAATGCAGAGACAAACACACATGGCTACCCAAAACAGTCTTGTTGTCAGGGGTGCTCATTGAGCGAATCTCCTGTCCCAAAGTTAACTTTCAACAGCCCCGCCTAATCTGAATTGAAATGATGCTGTCAGTTCGCCTTCATCTTTTGTCCTATTGTTGTAATATGTGGCGCAGTCTCTCCTGACCAACAAAGCATGTAAATTGTATTTCTACCGCAGAACAAACAGGTGCTCATAGCTAATGTATCTGTTGGTTTTCTTGATCTGTTTTCTCTGCTCTGGCACTGCGCCTGTCGACAAGGACGGCAGAAAAGAGCCAGACTGGAAATCTCTCTCTCTTTCTCTCCAGGGACTTTCAGTAGTCTGTATCTTCCTCTTCCTCCACATTCTCACCTCTCCTCCCTCGCCTTCTTTCTCCTCCCCTCTCGCCGATCTTTCCTCTGATCTGCCGTTGTTCTGTCAAAGAGCAGATTCTCAGCCTGTAATTGCATGTTCGCCGCCACCACACCTGTTGCCGTCAGTAGCTGTGTGGGGGCTTGCCTCTGGCCTCACGGCCTAACTTCCATCCCCACCTTGCTGTAAACCCAGGAGGTGGGAGGTGATTCGCCAGTGTGTCTGTGTGTAGTGCCTCACAGTTGATTGTGCTGATCTATAACCTGAGCTTCACCTCTAGCGATGTGTCCGCGGTAAAATGGCTGTGTGTGTCTTCTCAAACCTGGCCAATGCTGATGGCCACCTCTCCCCTAATCCACTCCTCTCCTCTCTCCCCTATCCAGAGCCCAGGCCTCAATGAAGCTGCTAAAATAAAAAGGGTGTGCGCTAACTGGGTCAAGCTTCTCTGCCCCGGCCCGCCGCCTGTGATTGAAGTGTCCAGTGAGGACTCACCAGCAGCCAGCCTGCACCCTGCTCAGTTCCACTCCAACAGCCAAGATGCCCACTGCACCCTTGTCTGCCTCTCTCTAGTGAGGCACCCGAGTCATTCTATTTTCACTTACACCCTAACACTTTGTCCACTTTTCTTTCTCTCAGGTATTATTTTCAATGGCAACGGAGAGTCCTCAGGCTCAGACTTTATCTGAGTCACCTCTCCTGCATGTCGAATTATGTTTCTTCCTTCAAACATTTATCTTTTGTGTCTCATTTTCCAAGCTCCTATGTCTCCTCTTCCCTGTCTGTATCTTTTTCTATTGCTAGACTTTCTCTCATTCCCACACACTTGGTCTCAGCATTTTCTCACTCTCTTTGTTTAGCCACCCTCACACTCTTCTCCCTCACTCACAGGGATTCGGCACCACGGTCTCATTGGCCAGCAGCCGTGAAAAAACAACTTGCCTATTTCTCTCACGATAATCCAACAGTCCTGCAGCCCCGGCTGCTTTACATCGCACTGTTCTGAGCACAGGAGTTGGAGGCGATGGTGTGGGGTGGGGTACCCCACCACGAGCCTCCGGTTTCTACTCGTTAAGGGCAGTCCTGGCCCCCATTGTTTGGCCGTCAGTATGAAGGGAGGTAGCGGGGCGACAGTGAGCCTAAGGGAAAGGATCATGATATAAAAGTTCAGAGAGGAGAGAGAAGGGAGGAGTAGCAGCCTGCCACCAGCAGATAGTTGACCGTCTTCACCTGGGAGGTACTCTGGCAAAGTCCAGCCCCTCATGCCAGTACACAGATGAAAACACTTTGCTATTGTAAGCTCATAGAAGTGGAAACATTGTTGGCTAGTAAATGGTCAACACTGTGTACAAAGTGTCAGAAAAACAATGGTCCAATTATAATAAGTCTTAGCCTACGTTAGATAAGTTATATTCTGTCAAAACTATATGGCTCACTACTTGCTCTTCATGCTTGTTTATTAAGAGCTGCAAGTCATTAAATTTGTTCTGATGCTCATTAAATGAAGATCCCCAGCAATTAACCGCTGATTATAGTTTTATACAGACAGCTGTAAAATCCTTTCTTCTGTCTACTTGACCCGAAAAGGAAAATCTACAGTCACCATGACCACTGAGTCGATGTGCTGAAATGAAAGGTGAGAAATATTAACATGTAACCGCACATGATACTGTATTTTGGTCACTGTCTAACCTTCCTAAAACTGTTTTCTATGGTGCACTTTGAAACCCAAAGCTGCCACAAAGCCTCAGGACTTGCTGGTTTCTTAGTGTACACGGTCCATCTGTGAGGGCAATAGCTTGACAAACAACTCTTTTCACTCATCTTCCATAATCAGCTGCTGTTTAGGTCACAAATCCTTGTGCTCCACTTTTCCATCACATTTCCTCCAGTGGCATGCCTGCCAGCCTGCCCCGCTGGGTGTTAAAGAGATAAACAAAATATGGCTCATTTGAAATGTAGGCTACCCAAGGTGGTTGTTCTTATTAAAGTTGAATTAATTAACTTGGGTGAGAGCCGTTTTTGCTCAAAGTACTTTAAGCTCCTTGTGACCCAAAACACAGCACATTAAAATTCACTTTCACTTTTGAGTTTTGTTCAGTTTTTATCCCTTTGTTGTTCCCATGCTCATCTCACATCCCAAAAGATGGTGTAAATGTCACATGGTAATGACATGCATTTTGGTATCCATATGATTAGGAGGTACAATCATTTTCCCAGAGGTTTTGCTTTGGTACAACCTGGAGCAAAGAGGTACTGATGAATGAATTAGATGCAAACACTTTTTTGTTTGTTTGTTTCTTGTTTTATCGTTGTCCTTCTTGAGATGGGCCCATAGTTTTCTTTCCTTGTGAGACTCTGACCTTTATTCATGCCATTTTAGACTGTCGGAACGTTAATCAATTCAGAACAACTATATAGCTATGCAGTCTTATTCTGGTCTGAGATACTCCTCAATTTACCTTTTTAAAATGTGTTTCAAAGGATATAGCAAAATAGGTAAACAAGACAATCGAATGGATAGTACCTTGAATGTTGCTAACATTTTGAAGAGGGAGCCCAGAAACATTAGCCCGGAAAGAGGCTCCACATTTGTTTAGAATATTGCTGATGGCTTATACTGGTACACTTTAAGTTAGTTCAGGTTAATAAAGTGAGAGAAAGCCGTCCTAAACATCAAAAAGTCCTTCTGTGATATCTAGAATGACTCAGAATTAACCCAGTATCCCAGAGATGGAGAATAATTCATTTGTCACGTTAAACCCAAAGTGACTGAATTAAACCTTGAAATTGTCATGAATATTTGTCAAATGTCATGTAATCTAAAGTTCATAAGTGGTAAGCTATATGGAAAAACCTGTAATTAATCCTTGCTGTGTTTGTTTGTTTGTTTTTTCTCATGAACCACAGAGTCAGAGTCGTTAGTTTTCTGCATTGATAAATTTATAATTTAATTGGCTTTAAAATTCACTATCACTAAAGTGTTGTATTGCAGTGCTGTATAATAACAACACTCTCAGAATAAGGTAAGAGTGGTTGCCAACCATAGCACCCGTAAGACACATACCTGCCAGATGCTAAATCCTTTATCACGAGGCCAAAATAGACATACCGTCACTAGCCTACGCTTGGTTTTCATCACCAAATGCTACGTCCTTATGGGCACTAAAATAATATAGCACTTGTTCCTGACCATCACCCCTTCCTCGCCTCTGAGCCCCTACTCCCAACACGGTGCTGCAGCCTCCATTTTCGCAATGCGCCCCAGTAACATCTGCTGTCGAGGCTGACTGGGCTGAATGCTTGCCAGGGCACAGTTGAACAGATCCGCCTCCGGCCATATATATACTTCAGCCCACTCAGCCTCTGCAAATAAGGCCTGCCCTGCGAACTGTCATCTAAATGCTAAGCGCTGGATCGCCACGGTGATCTCCCTTTTTGTACAAATTAACGTGGTTTTTGAGACTGGGAAGCTTGTCCTTTTTGGAATTTTGGGGATAGCTGACATGGTTTATATAGCTTCATTATTAAGGAGCTGTTTGAATTTGGCAATGAATCATCAGTAGAAAAAAAGAGATTTTGTTAATCAACAAGGTGTACGATTGCAGAAAACCCTGCAGATGCTGTGTAGATGCTTTGTTTGATTTCACTATTTGAGGATTATATTTTATTTACTCAGAGGCATACTTTTTGAAGTAAAGAAGTTTTGCAACGGTTATCTTTCAGATGATGGTATAAGACCTGGCTCCGGAGTTAATCGCCTACCTGCACCCTCGCTGAGAGGATGTAATGCAGGCTTTATGGGAACATAAGCTAAACAGCCAGGCCCACTTTAAGGGGAGGCACGCTTGAGAGACAGACTCCGATTTATGTGCCTCTTTAAACAGTTTCATGTCAAATCCACAGATACAAATCTCCCCACAATGATTCGCTGTGCCGCAGAATTCACTGGCAGGAATAGTAGAATTTCACACCCCGCCCGAGTCCCCGCTTCTCCTCTCTCAGCCACATCACTGACGCCGCTTACAGCAGAAGGTGATGGCAAAACATCTGTGAACCCAGTGTGTGTGGGGACGTACAACACACTCACTGAGATAAAAGAGCTGTGTTTTTGGCGTTTTTCTTGTCTTCTTCACATGCCAGCAGACAAGTCATTATTCTAACACAGAGCTCACAGGAATGAATGAAATATAAATGTGGATACAATATGCAAGCTGTTTTAGTAGCTAAAAAGCTCCAGGCTACGTTTTAGATTGATTCTGCAGCTTGTTGGCAGATAAACGCTGGGTTGCAAGGGGAAAAAGAAAAGATGATAATGCACTTTGGTAGTTAAATTCACTTCCTGTGGCTGGCAAAGAGGAAGCAAAAGTCAGCCCCTATTGACTACATTTTTCTATTTTACTCAGTTTCTTTTTCACTTTAACAATGCTTGTGCTTGTATGCTGACTCATTATATTGTCAAGAAAAAATCCATGAGAGAATGATTCAGCAGGTAATCCCTTGGATGCCTCCGTAGCTGCCAGAGATGTGGACTGCTCAGAGTCACCAAAGCCCTTTATTGGGTGCTGGAGCAATATAAATAATGAAATGGAGCACCAGGTTCTTGCACTAGGACCAAGCCGTCAGCCAGAGAAGCTGCCTCAGTCTGATGCCGCAAGGCAGTAATTACTATTATCTATGGGGTTGTTGACACAACAATAATCCCATTCCTAATCAGGATGGTGGGCTATGTTTATTGTCTCACTTTAAGAGTAAGGTTCACACAGGACATAAATTTAAGTATTTGTAAGCACGTCTGGTCATGAAGAATTAAACCATCACTGTAAACAAGGAGGTGTCTCCTGCTACAGTGATGGTCTTGAACATGTCTCCATATGCATCAAAAGAGTCATCAGCCATTAGTCAACAGTTTGACTTTTGTTGCATGTGACCAACCATAAAACAGTATTATCAACCATCTCAGTAGAGTTTAACAATTTCTGTAATCCTGTCATTGTATTCATGGATACCGCTGGGGTTATTCTTGGGCCTGGAGTGAGCATCTGCCCGCCTGTCTCTGGCTCCCTTCAGTGAGAGACTTTGATTCCAACTCCCTCTGCTCCATCTTACCACATACACATCCCCCACACACAAACATACACACAGTAGTATTACATGCCTGTTCAATGTTCGCCTTCATCTCTTGTCAGATTCCCATAGTGTAAATAGTTGGCCAGACCAGATGATATATAGCGGTAGAGGACAATGGCACCGTATGTCTGTAGGGGATGATTCCTTTAGCTGAGATAACAACCTGCTCTCGCTGGAGTGAAATTCTGTTCATCTGGCCCAAGACTTGAAGTGCAGCATTTGCCCCGGGTGAGATGGTGAGAGAGTGAATGGCCTCAAAAGCAGAGTACCCAGGTACATTTCCTTCCTGCTATCATGCAAAGTATTGAACCTGTTGAGACTGGCATGACTTATGCAGATAGTGTGGAGCGTGGAGCCATTGGGAGACTGGAAGGGGGCAATGGATGGACTTGAGGTGGAGTGGTAAGGGAAGACAAGTCGTTGTTTTCAATTTATACAGTAGCATGCACTGGAATACTTAAATTGCATCGGCTCTGAATTAAACATGTGGCACCTGTTGCTTGAGGCGTGATGGACATTCCAACATATTGTAAGGCAGAGAAAATGGCTTTTGGCAGGGCTATTTAGCGGTGTAGATATTGTATTCATTTGATATGGTTAAAAGACCATTACACTCTGAGTGAACGGTATGGGGAGGTGAGGCTGGCAGAGTGCAGCCTAATGTAATAACAACTGTGCGGCTTGCCTAAATGAGCCAAGGAAAAGAGCGGTTCCTGTAGATATTGGGGTTTCTAGTGCCTGATCTGGTGATATATTTGAGAGTATTAAAGAAATATATCTGTTTTATTGTGCCTTTAAGCGCGAGAGTTAAGTGTTTGTATTGAAGTATAAAAGAGCTGGAACATGGCGTAAATGGCTATTATGGCCTATTAGGTGGGGGCCTGAAAGCCAAGGCCATGAAGCGGTAACTTAGGACTGGGGTAATGGGGCCAAGTATTGTCTGTGACCTGCTCTTTCACTTCTCACTGATTGAATCTCTGCTCACATCACTGGCACTCCATCTCCTGGGGAACTGGAGTAGACGAGGTGATTTTGGCTGAAGACATCACTCTGTCAAACCTTGAGATAAGAGAATAGGTGGGAATTGACGGAGGGGTGCGTTTAAATGTAAAGAAAGGTGACGTCAGGAATTATAGTTAGATTGCTGCGAGCAAACTGATCCTACAAGCATAGATGTTTCTTTTGAATATAAATCATCTTAATTTTAGAGCAGCACATAGGGGCTCTTGCAACAAAACAACAAGCATGGTTTATACTTTTTGTCTGATATCAAATCAGAATAGTTGAAATATAACGTTCTCTTGCTCTCCTCCAGGCTCCACATATGCTGCAGTATAGCCTCAACCAGTGCTTCCAAGGTTTTTAGCTCGACCTTATATCTCTGTCTCTGGTCTGGCCTCACAGAGCTGACCTGTGCTCCAGGAGCTATCCCAGTGGTTATCTATAGGAAGGTTAGATCATATTACAGTTGTTCCTTCTGGCAGAACCTTACCTGTGCACTTCCCTTAGGGACCTGCTCCTGCTTGACACACTGTAAGGAGGGCGTGCAGCAGAGAAGTAGTAACTAGCATACTTGGCTTCTCAGGAGTCTCCCACTTTAGGAGCCGCCTACACCGAGACCTTGCTGTAAACTCGGCTCACTCTCTAGTCCCCTTCGCCAATCGACACCCTTCTGGTTGTGTGGCTGGAATAGGCCAGGCATTGTGTTGAGCTGCATAGTTTATCTGCTGTCCCGCACAGCCAGCATGGGGGCTCAAGCAATTGGAAATCCAAGCAGGCTAAGAACACAGCATCCTGAATGGAACCAGACAGCTTTTGTTCACTCCACAACAGCAGGTTTCAGTGACTTTACCCAAATATAAGACTCAGAGACGTGCAAAAGTGTGCTTTTGGCATACTCAGACAGATGCATAGAATCAGGAGAAGCTCGCAGGCAGTCTGGCTTACACAGAACTAGATGATATAGATAAGAATGGGATCGGCCAGAAGTGGCCACTCGTTGGCTTTTCATGCTTGTATATGCGACCTATCCCCTCATAGATGTATACCAGATTGTTTTGGTTTGTACAAGAGGTCAGATTGACTGCCAGACGAGTGCACGTACATCTCCCCAGCAATTTTAAGACCGTTTCTTAATCTGCAAAATGCTTCAGTGTTTTTCTTTTGTTTGTTTTGCATCTGTGTTAGCCCAGAGAAGAATGGAACACAAATAAAAGGACTACAGTACTACCACTTAACTCGAGCAATGTATAGAAACAGTTCTGCTGGAAGAACATAAGAACAACATTATAAATCAAAAGCCACTCAACAATCAAACTGGAAGCAGTTATATTTATTTATATTTCTGAATTACCAGCCAACAGTATAAACTATAAAAGATAATACTGAAATGCCAGTCCCAACAGTTCCTCTCACGACATGGGAGCGCTTGGAAGAGATTACACAAACAAGGGACGGACACTGACTAAAATATTTTCTGTAGCAAGAGGAAAACCTATAATTAGAAGTTAGTGCAAAGTTGACTCTACAAAAGAGCAGTGGCTTGATATTTTTCTAGAAATCCATTGAATGCAAAAATGGTCTACATTTTAAAAAGTCATTGAAAAAGGATTTTGACAGAAATGAGGAGCAGTGGGATAGATGAATTGAGATGTCAAAAACAAGACCTAATAGACTGTTTTCTGATTCCTGATTGATTATTATTAATTATACCTGTACTTCTTCTTCAATAGAGGCTTATATCTGCCAAGTCAAGGTGTACTGTTTAGAAAATAAGAATGTTTTTTACCTGTGTGGATTACCCTATGACAACTACCATGTTATAATGTTTGGTTGTTGCCAGTTTTAAATTTGAAAACCCTGTAAAATTTGTGAAAGTGTTAATATCACCATCTGGTTTCTGCATTGTACCCATACTATGCGAAGTTCCTAAATCATGAGGCCGTGGTTAAAGCACTTAGATGGTTCCGCCAGCCACACACAAAGGCTTTTCAAATCTGTTCCACGTCCAAAGACTTGTTCCTCCTTCTTCTTGGCTCTGCTATACCATCAAAGGAAGTGGTGTTCATTGGCCAGGCTTTTTCCTGTGTGACTTAGGTGTGTGCGTGCTTGTTGCCTGAACATGTGGGCCGGTATCAGCCATCACCACAGGAAATCACCAGCCGTTTGCTTTGAAGTCCCAGCAGAGTTTTTCATTATTCCTACTATCTCCCGAGACACGAGGCGACAGACCCGCCCCCCCTTTTACATTGCTGATGGTCTGCACTCACCCTCCGCTGCTCCCCACTCAGAGCTGTGCCACCAAATGCCTGTTAGAATGCAGAACAAGCATCTATTAGCATAGAGTATGGGAGTGCTGGCCGACACTGGGCACAAACCCCACCACTACCCCCTCACTTCTACACACCGCACTTGCCTGAAAAGGCTGAGAGGGCACGTGTAATTGCATTTTCTTCTCCCTGTGCAGAAACTCAAATGCAAGATACGGGAAATTCTAAGATTCTTCATTCTTGGCTCATCCTTCTACTTCCTCTTTCTCGGTTATTCCCACTTGCCTCACCGCTCACCTCCACTCCCTCCTCAAAACCTCCACTTCCTCTCCTTTACGCTCCTAGCATGTCGAAATGTGTGGCGTGCGATGAAATTAATTGGATCGCAGGGTAGAAGTGTTCAGCCCCCTGTGGTGTACTGCTGTGTGAGGTAGGATTGGCACACGCCTGCTAGAATTTGCTGCAAGACCAAGACTTGCTCTGTTGCCAGTTACTGCCAATCTGGAGCCTCACTTCCTACACGCAGACTTACATGGAATTAAATTTTATCATACACACTATACTATACACTGCTCTCCCACACAAACACACACACGGGCACAAACAAACCTGTCTTTTCTCCAGTGGTTCATACAATATATATGTACAACTTTCTGAGCAGGGAGGCAGAGATGTTGTTTATCTGCCAGTAGGGCGTATCAAGACAACATGCCTGGGTTGGGTGTGGTTGAAATCTGGGTTAGGAAATCCCTTGTCGAGGTTATTACATGCGGTAATGCTAATGAAGCTTTTGCTCCAGTAATGGCATTACCAAATGGAAATGCTAACCCACATGTTCTAATCGTGCATCACAATTTACAATGACAAAAATCCTAATGACTGAATGTCTAGTCTACTAGCACCAGGACAATCTGGTTCATGTGTATGTTAATGCAGGATTTTAGGACACACAAAAGCAGAGTGCCAGTGTGATATTATGGTGTCAGTGCTGATGCAATAGCTTAATGAATATAAGCCTGATTTATACCCCCATTTTTTTTTGTCATTTAACAAAATATTTCAAACTTCTCAATGCATCACTGTTTTCTGGTGTATAAACAGGAGCAGCCATACAAGAATGAAAATAGCAAAGTCTCAGGCGCTCTGCTGGCCAAGAGGTTTAAGGCACTGACCATGAACCGCAACATCCCCGGTTCAGGTCCAGCTGGGGATCTTTGTTGCATGTTGTTCGTTGTTTCTCTGCCCTCATTTTCTCTCTACTGTCAGTCATATTATAAAGGCATAAAATACTTTAAAATAGAAAAGGATCTGATCAGAGAATAAATAAGCAAGACTAAAAATACGACCTGCAACCCTCATTATACAACAGTTTTGGTAATCAATGCTATGGACACATTTTAGTCAGATCTCAGACAGCATTAAGGCTCAATATCCAGCTCTACTCAGTCCAGCTCTTCCATTATATGTGTAGAGCCTGTCTTGTTTTGTTATAAATGCTTTCTCTGTTCAGAGGTTGCTGTTTGCCCCCCTCCCCTCGCTGTCTGATCAGTGCTGTGTGGCTGTGGCTGTTTGACTTCTCTGTTTGGCCTTCTCCCACCGTCCTGCCGGCTGGCTTTGTCTGATTTATGACAGTCTGGAGCTAATGGTACAGAACCAGGATTTGTGTCTGTGGTGTTGTGACTGGACCGGTGCCGGCTCATTGGCCTCCCCTCTCTCTGTCTCCCTCTCTCTCTCACTCACTTACTCTCTCGCTCCCTCTGGATGAGGTGAGTGACAGAGTGAGATGGCCGGTGAGCGACTCGGGTGTTGATCAGCATCCCCGCGCTCCGACTCATTCGTCTTCATCCTCCCCTTTTTTTTTTCGGCCAGAGCAACCGGGCTGCAGGCTGGCGGGGGAGCCGACTCACCTTCAGACAAGGCCACCAGACCTTGCCTCACCTTTCATCCCCTTTCATCCCTCATACTCCCCCGGCCCTTCCTCACACACACTCACATATACACATTTTCTCCTCGCACTCTGTCCCTCTGTGTTGCCACTGAAGACTGCGGCCAGGCTGCGAGGGAGGCAGGGGGCCTTGTATGTGGAACTGTAAGACTAGCACGGAGCCCGGCGACCCAAAAGCCAATGCTATTCACCGCCACAACCCCCCCTCCTCCAAACCCCTCACCTCCTTCTTCCTCTCTCCTGTCTCCATGTCTCTGAGGTTGTCGATCATACCGCCATACGCCAGGTTTGTGGAAGGACGCCGCTATTGTCTTTTTCTGGACGGCCAAGCAACCTCCCCCATATCTTCCGTCCGTTGTCATTTCTCATTTATTCCACTTCTGTTTTTTTCCCACCTCTCTCACCGCTTATCTGGTATAATGAACCTGTGTCTCGGAGCCTGTTTCTTGCTTTCTCCAGCCTTGTCTCAGTGTTTTTTAGGAAGGAGCCTTGCACACTGCTTAGTGGTACCAAGGTCGGCAGGGCGAGAGTGCCCAGGTCGGCAGACAGTCTGTGTCCGCACCACGCCAGCTTCCTTCTGCACCAGAGCAGTGTGTTAAGTTTGAAACAGACACCCATTTCTCTCGCCTGCCGTGTTCGCCTTTCTTCAGCGTCCCGATAAAGGTCAGAAGAGCATGGGCAGATAAAGAGAGCTTTATATCCCATCTGAAACAATGAGAATCCTAATCGATCGATACAGCTTGCTCAACCTTCCTTTCGGAAGAAAGAAACATTAATGTGGAAGCAGTCTCACATGTATGCCTAACTCTGATTGAGTTCTTTGCACTTAAGAATTGGCAGCACATTCCATTTGTGAGTTTTAGATAGAAAGAGAGTAGAAAAGACAGAAGTGAGCACTAGGCAGAGTCGATTATTGCATGTGTCTCAGCAGTTTAACGGAGACTGTTCGGCCACACAGACTGCTTCTGCCCCATTCTGCCAAAGGGCAGATTTTTCTGTGTGTCTAGAGACATTGATCAGGTCTATCTGTGCGTGAAAGTAAATCCATTCGGTTCTGTGTCTGTGCTTTAGCTGCTGAGTAGCCTGCTTCCTGGTGTGCAGTGCTGTTAAGCTCTCCTGCACTTATTTGACCCTGGCCTCCTATGAGGTGTCACAGTGAGCCAAGTGTAAAACAGACAAGCCAAATAAAGACATGAAACTCTCCTGTAGAAAGTTAAACAATCCCTCCCACGCGTAACAGCCACACACACCCCACACACATGCACTTGTTTTACATCAGCTGCAGACACCCACTCCCTAACCCTTACTCTAACCTTAACCATCACAAATAATGCTCTCAACCCTAACCCTTTAGCCTGAACCTCTAAATTTAACATGAACCTTTAAACCAAGTCTTTAATAATGATTCAAATCAAAACTTGTCCACAAATATAGAAAGACATTTGCACTACATACAGAGCATTTTTGCAGTAAGTCAGTCTTGTAACTTTTGCTCCAGAGAATTCTCTTAAGCCTATAAATTAAGCTCACTTGGCCTTTGATTATATCAATTAATCTGTACTGGCAGTGCTTTACATATACACCAAGGCTAATTGTGCTTCAAACCAGTTACACAAGAATTTCCATGTCACTAGTCACTAATCTGTGAAGTGCTTTCCTGCTCTCTTCTCCAAAATGATTTATATGCATCTTTGTTGTTTTGTGTTGTTTATCTGCCTGTTTTTCTGTTATTTGCCTCTATTTGTCCTTTTCATACCTAAAGAGTCTTCTCCCAGTGGTATTCACCCATGGTAATGGTGGCTTTTGAGAGTTTGAGTTTTAAATATCCTCTCATTGGATGAACCATTTGATACCCTTGTTAGAGTGAGCTGATTCCGTCCATCGGGGAATTAAGGCTTTTTTTGCACGCTTGAGGCCTTCTCAGCCATGCAGAGCTGTGATAGTGCTTTCTCTCAGAGAAACAGAGGAACAGGGACAGAGAGGGTGGGAGGGAGCATCTCTGATCTTCTGCTCTCTCAGAACCATCTGTCTGGTGCTGGCCCAACATTCCCAGCCGATGGTATTAGCACTTACAAATATATACATTTCACATCTAGCTTTGAGAGCAGTCGCACTTCGCTGAGTTATGCCTGCCAGATGGGAAGTGAGAGCAGATTGGAGCCGGGTAGAGTTGTGGGAGCGATGCCTGCCATTGCTTCATATTGGGACAGGAGGGGCAGTGGAAGGGAGGAGGGGTACGCATTGGATGGATAATGGAATCAGGGCTGTGGATTGGCTGTGATGAGGGCTTAGAATATATCCTACACTGGCTAATGGAATATGTTTGCTTCCAGCAGCTTGATATCACAGCAAGTAAATATTAACTTGAGTACTGCTCTGGTTCATGTGCACGCCTGTCATTCTTATTCTTAAGTACTGATAGAACATTTCTTTGCTACGTAATAGCAACAGGTTTTTCCTGAGCAGCATTGTACAATCACTAATGGCGTATGAAAAACAGAGCTCAAAGCCTTAATAGCCACACTGAACAACATGTATAAGCATGCATTTTAGTTTTTATTTATTCCATGTTTCACAAATTCCCACAAAAGATGCGTTGTTGCTCATAATAAAGATAGAGGTATAAGATGTTTATGGGCATAAGCAAAGTGGATATCCACAAATGCTAATAAGCTACATCCAGTTTAGGCATTTTCCTGTCAGTTGTCAGTGTTAGGTGCTTCAGCTCTATGTTATGATTGATTTGCAGCAGTCTGTCTGCCCCCCCTTTTTTTTTTTTTTTTTTTTTTTTTAGAGACATCTTGGGTGAGCAGCTTATCCAAGGTCAGCCTCTTAGAAGCTGGTGACTGACCTCCTACCTCCTCCCAAGGTCTCCTCGCTGTGAAATGGAATTGCTTTCGCTCAGCAAAGATTTTCTTGTCGCTGGCTCTGATACTCCCAGGAGTGAGATCACTAAACATGGAAATTTCAAACCACTGGAGAATTATAGGCAGTGGTGGGGGCGGTTGGGAGGTGGAGGGGGGCAGGCAACATAAATAAAGAAAATTGCTTTTTTCTATTTTCTGAATTAACCTGTTTAGACTTTTTAGATAACACAACCATCTCCGCAGTTGTCGCTTTACATTAAAGGCATGAAGGGCCTGCTATGTAAGGAAAGTAATCCCTCTTCTGGTTGCCATGAAGCAGGTGCTAGGTACTGGGTACCAGCCGTGTTGGTACTGCCAAACAATCGCCCACCCATATCCTAGGCTTTTCTTGGGTGAGGGTTTTCTCCTTTCAGACCAATTCCAGTCATCTCTTGTAAGAACATTTTGGCCCATTTTTGAACTGAAGCAGTATTTATAAAACACTCGTTCCTAAGGAGTGGTTTACCCAGTCCTTTCATGGGATCTCCTCTCATCACTGTAAGAATCAAACAGTGAGGATAACTGTATGTGCTCAGAATAATCCCACCTTTTAAACTATGTTTTCAACAGTTGTTTCGGTGTAGCAGTGAGTGTCGTGATGAACTTTCTCACTCAGCTACCCTCATCCGTCTCTTCCTTTCTCTTCCAGTTGCTCTCTCCTTCACTCAAACTCTATCACTAGTCCATTCCCCATCCTCTTCTCCTCCACTGGCTCCTTCCCTCTTCACTCAAACTCTCATCACCAGTTCCATCTGCTCCAAACAACACAACTGCCTCGCTGTCTTCACACCCATGCCCTGCACCCACAGTGTTACGTATCAGCTTAGCTGCCTGGGGTGTGCAGCGCCAATCTTAATCACATTGGGTGAGCACACCTGTGAAAACAGATGTCCGCCGGGCTGGCATGTTGTCTCTCTTAGGTGGAGCGTCGTGTATGGCTTTCCGCCACCCCTCCGCCTCCTCCTCCCTCTCCCTTGCAGTCAGGTCCCCAGTAGGCAGGCCTGGCCTGCACCTAGACAGGAAGAGCCCACGGCGAGATCAGGTAGGGGCAGGAAGCACCGGTGCCCAGTTTCACTCTGTTCTGTTTATTTTTAATACTAGTCCCAAGTTTACAGATGATAATGAGAAAGCGCATCAAAGACATAGAGCCTCTACCTCACAACAGAAACGGACATGTTGATATATTATGAAGTACAAACGCTCAAGGAATTAAGCTATTACCTGAATCAATTCTTGGCCCCCTTTATGAGAGAATTTGATACGGTGTTGACCTTTAAAATGAACCCTCTCCACTATGAAATGGATCTTCTACTATAAGAATGGCTTATACTGATATTTCAAGTATATAGAAAGGCATTAGTACAGGCATACTAAAGCCTCTATACGCATTAAGGCTTTATGATGACATTAGTCAACACAATGTTGTGTTTTGTATAATTACATTCTTATCTGATAGAAGGCATTTTTAAAGCCAGTGCCACGTAGCTGTGGTTTCAGCCTAGAGGCGCTTGGAATAATGTGTACGCTATTAAAGTGGTTTGTCGATAACTACTAGCGTTAATGAGTTAACCAGACAGAATGATCTGGTATTAGTGAATTTAAAAAGGCAATAGTTGCATCACCAGCCTTAGTAGAAAGTTGAATGCGTGATTTCGCCATCCAGCTGTGTCTTCCCATTTATCAGTCTATAAAACTCATTCATTTATACTGCCAAACCTCCTCACTGCCTGCTCAGCTAAGGTGTCGGTCCTATGCCCTACCTACATCGAGCAAAAACATGGTCAAGCCTGCAAGAGTTTCCCCTGTTCATGCTCACATGAGTTGATGTTTCATGGGGCTGGTTAACTCAAATTATTTTTAAAAATCATATTTTTTTTTCCTATAACATTTTAGGTGTCATAACATGCAGATAGTTTTATTTTGTATAACTGTTTTGAGATTTCCAATTAGAGATTTCTGTGTCGCCCACCCCATGGAAAAGGAATTTTGTTTGTGGTGCTCAAGCAGTGAAAATTACATTTAAAATATTTCAGCAGCAGGTTCTTCAGAAATGTGTTCCATTACTCTGAATAATCCACAGACCTCACTGTACGTTTTCATTTGAACCACGGTACCAAAGAAGTAGTCCCTATAGCCCCATCTAGATGGTATTTATATCTCTCTGAAGGTGGAGTGATTTCAGTATCACCTGTGCTGGTTAGTGATGTCTATGAATTTTCACCCTGGCCTAATAATAATTACAGCTTCAGTTATCTTCTGTTTTGTGGCTATCCTCCCATAATTTAATTAAGTTCAATAAGACACTTATAAAAGGCATGTGTCATGCATGTGAGTTATGGAGTTGAAGTTTTACAGTTGTTTTATTAATCTAACTCACGTTGTGAGACAGCAGAAGAAATATGTTTCTAACCCGCGGATCTTCTTGTTCACACCATTCAACTCATACAATAAAGAAAATGCTGGAAAATGAGATTAAAGGCTTGCAAGCCCATTAAATGAGCTCTCATAATGTCACATTATGGGTGATTCTGTCTTTGCTGGCCCACCTTTATAGCCAACTGAGTAAGTGTGGTATCAAACCACCGTATATGCCGTTAAAGTCCCTTTCTTACTGTGAAAGCATTCTAATCAACAGTTGAATAATAACCAGGAGTTATTTATTAAAAGGTTACAAGACTACTGGTGATTGTCGTGATGATGCCCACAGTATATCACTGTCTTCTGTAGAAGTAGTCCCAAATTGTCAGTGACTTTTATTACAAGAGGTAGTGGAAAAATATCATTTCCCTACATCTACTTGTGATATTAATCCTGTCCAAATGCCACCACCAACATCCCATTCACCTCCATCCTATCAAGGTGGATATAAAAACTACGTGTATGGTGGCTTGATGCCACCAGGAGTCAAAATGAGAAAATATATTTTTATGATTTTCTTCTGTCAACCATCCCTTTAAACAATCAGGTGAGACACGCAAGGACCTAATCAGGCTCTTCACACCCTGACAGGCCCATAATCTCCATCCCTGTCCACCCAGTTCCAATCCTCTCGTCCGTCCAGCATTGATCCAGGCTCTATCTCCACTCTGATCCTGTGTTATTTTGGGAGCATAGGGATTGGCTTAATGATCTATTGACCTGATTTATTGATCTGCAATAGCCGATCACAATGGACCATCTACTAAAGAGGAGCCTGCAGGGCACGCACTCCGGCTTCTTCCATACTCCCACTCATCTCGCACCCTCCCACCTCTCCATGCCTTTGGTTCCTGTAACCCCCACCTTCGAGATTAGGGTCTAGCTTTAAGCATCTGGGTTTGAAAAAGTGGTTCATGTATTTTGCCATTTAACACGCTTGTTCTTAAGTCGACTGCTGACAGACATGGCTCAGCCAAATCCTCTCATCAGCTTTCATTTAATTCAATGTCTGGGTACATACAGGAGTTGCTTTTCATACGATTTGTTTAGCCACTCATATCTTGCCTGAGTTTCTGAAGCAAGGACAGCCTCATTTTAACTGCAACTTTTATGGTCTCTCTGAAACAGTTTACCCATGATTGAACTCAAAACATGACTGAAATGAGCTGTGTGATATGAGTCTTATGCAGCTTAGTTTTGTTTATATTTATTATTAGCCTCTGGTAAACCTAAGGAAATACAGATTGCTTCAGGCTGAGGGGAATGGTCGGTAGGCAGCCTGGTGTATAAAGGTATACATAGTCTAACAAATGTGAAGAAACCATCAAACACCATGGACACATCTGCTTGATCTTGTCCTGTCTTGTTTGCACTGTGGCAATCTTCACGCGAAAAGTAGTTGTTGTGACACGCTGAGCTTGTCATGGGTGAGCCTCGGATGCAAGACACCAATAAATGACTCCACTGTGTTTAATGGTATTTGTTGCGTTTTTAAGGGTTCTTTTGATTGTTTTGTCATGCAAGCAGCACAGCTAAAAGATGGCATGGCTGGTTGGTCATGTGCCTGCTGCCTGTGACACCTTCTGGCAGATTTATCAAATTTGTATGCATTTTCACGGTCCGTAGAGAATGATTTATAATCATTTGTTTAACCTTCATCCAGGACACATCTGGTAAAAAGAATCTACCCATAACCAACATTTGAGGTAATGACAAGGTATTTCAAAAGCCGATTTGCTGTAAAGTCCAGTATATTGGCTTTTAATTTAATTTTTTGTTTGTAATGTTAATGAGTCTAAATTCTATGCCCAGCACTTTTTTACTTGATGGATGTCTAGGGGAAAGAAGAAGGTCGCATTTAACATTTAATTGCTTCATTTGTTTTTGTTATAAGCTTTGAGCCATATGTGCACACATGACAATGTGTGATGGTGCAAAATTAACAGGGAAAGTTGTCAATTCAAGGGCAGCTCTAAATGTCCTGCCTCATTTCAGCACTCATTGCTCTGTTAATTTGTCTGCATTCATGCTGATGTGCACAATTTATTAAATTTGTGTGGTTAATTCTAGAGCAGGAGTTATCAAAACTTGCATTAATAATATCTGCCTGTGTTCAGATAAGTTGTTGCTCTCTGTGGATGATAACAGTGGAATAACAGTGCTTTAAAGTGAGGTCATTTATTCCTCTGTGGGAATATTTGACAAAGTGGGACTGCCATATGTGATAGCCAATAAGGTAGTTAACAGAGAAAAACATTAGGTAAAAAACAGTGAAATGGTCAGTATTTTGGCAGTTCATTACCTTTCTATTGCAATGTGTAATTAACACTGTAGCCTCTGTGGTTTGGCTGCAGGATGTAGACTTGTTTCATCACAAACACATTAGCGCCTCATGTTTATTAATACACCTCATCACAGCCATTAACTGTTAAATAAGGCATTTACACCTCATAGGGTCTTGTTAATTGTATGAAATTAAACTTCTAGGTCATTTCTCTGTAATTTGTGAACAGTTTCATCGGTAGCAGACAACAGATATTTTGAGATGGTTAAGCATTACAACACATGCCAATAAACTGCAACCACGAACTGTGAAAAAAATTGAAACCACAAGAGACATATTATTATTAACTATCATGCACCTCTGATATTAGAGGTATGCATCACATCCTGACACAGTCACACTCACGAGGTCGCGGCTGTGGTACCATCAACGACAGATTCCATGATGTGATTAAGTAATGGTGACACACTGTATGTATGCTATGAAATTAATGTGGCTGTGCGATCGACATCGACGCACTTTCAAGCAGCTCATAATCTTACACGGCTGGTGGGAAATAGATGGTACTGCTGGGATATTGCTGCCGGAGGTGGATCCACATGGCAGAGAGATACAGAGAGGAGACGCAGTGACCTGGAGTTAATCGAGAACGGAGAAAAGAGGTTAAGGCGCTTGTGTAATACTTATTCACATAACCTGCAGGATGAATAATTCTAATCAGATTTATGTAATGAAGAAGCACCGCGCATCAGCTCCAACTGTCTATATATACAACGCATGACGCCCTAAGCCTTTAGCTCATTTACACACAAAACAGCAGCAGTTTCATGTAGAATGATCTTTTGTAATTTCTCAGCAGCATTATTAATGATCAGTGTGTTCTAGCAGGAGGGTATACATTTGTGTTCACACCTGTGTTTGAAGGAAAACATTCTAGTGGTATCTTAAATATTAAAATACACCTGCAGGCACATTGTGTGCCTCAGCAGCAGAGTGTGTTATATTAGCTTTGCTTTCAGGGCTGAGAGTATACCTGTTGAAGAATTTCCGCCTAGGAAACCTGTCTAGTCTAAAATTGAGATAGGCCTTGGCATTGCATTGATAGGGACCGGTATCTATGTGAAAATAGGCCTCATCTACATCGTCAGAAATCTCTCAGTCATGTCAGGTTGAATCTCCTCAAACTATAGTCCTGGGGAATGGGCGAAGCGTTACCGGTGTTGAAAAGCTGTTATTGAGCTCATTCTGTTCTGGGATCCTCTTTAGCCCCTGTGATTACAGTGCCCAGCCAGGCCATGTTTGTGTGCGTGCCTGTCACAGAGTGTGTGTATTTCTGTCTGTCCATGAGAATATGTGCCCACCTGCCCGAAGGCCTACACATTGCGCGACTCACTCAGAGCTGAAAAGCAGGACTGAGTGAGGGATCAGGAATTCCCAAAAACTAGTCTGGGCAATATCTGGTTGTGGATATATGGAGAAAAAGGGTCCGAACGGAACTGCAGCAATGCCTGACCCAGAACCTGTATAACCCAGCCCAATATACAGTACAGAGCTCAGCCAACATGAAAAAACAAAAAAAAATACCAATAGACTGCTCCTTCAATTCTCCCTACACTTGGCTAGTTCTCATAATCTCATTATAAAGCCTAAGGCATTTTTATAAACACTGAAGTTCAGAGCTTCCCATTCCTTCCATTTCACATAGAAAGAAGGCTATGAGCTAGGTAGACCCAGAGCTCCCACATTTTTGGCAGCAACTCTGTGTCTGGGATAATGATGCCCGGGGTGAGAGGTGCTTGAATGTCTGTTTGCTCATCTTGCCACCTATCGGGTGTAGGAGGAAACAAGCAAGGGTAGGCGGTATTGAAAGGTATTTCATGGCGGTGCTAAAATGGGTTATTCTTCCATCTGCTTGATTTTCAAGTTAAAGGTGGGAGGTCTGTGGTAGTTTGTGTGTGGTGTTGACGGCACGCCGAGATTGAGCGCGAGAAAGACCACTCCCCCAAGTCAACCAGGCGGAACTGAGAAACAGTGGTAACAAAAAGGATGCCAGGCTTACAGCGGCTGCCTCAAGCCATTGTTTCCGCCCTTGGCCTTCACTTCCTCATCATGCCTGGCTATTTGACCAGCATTTACCTGTGGCACGCCAATGTGGTGTTGGTTTAGGAGATAGCCCTGGCTGGCTTCTCCCAGGTGGCTGTGGCTGAAAACGAGCCATATCACCTCAGTGAATCGAGCCCAATTCAAAATGAAGCATGTGCGCTTAGCCTTGTGAACCCCAGCTCTGCTTGGACAGAGACATTAACCCAGTTCCAGCTAAGGAGAGAACACACTGCTATTTTGTAAGACAGCTCAGCGCCGTAGGACCATTTACTGTCCTTTATTAAGCAGGCTGATCTGTGACTGCAAGCCTGTGTGTATTCTATGTACGTGACGCTGCTCAGTTTGGGATGTGCATGTGTGTCTGTGTGTGTGGAGGCAGGCAGGCAGGACGCTTGAGGCGTAGCACTGAAGCCAGAGCACTACTGGTGTTTCCACACATGCCATACATCCAGTGACCCTCACCAGCATAATGACTGTGGGGTTAATTCCCCGGGAGTGGCCTGGTGCTCAGAGAGGGAAGAGATGAGAAGAAGTGTGGCGAGGAGGGTGATACGGAAAGCCACAGCTATACAGTGTGCTGCAGCTCCTTTTCTTCCTTGTAACACAGAGTGATCTGTTTCTGCCCCAGACCAACCACCATGGATTTTTGCAAGCTGCCAATCCACTGGCATTGCGAGGAGCATCTCTCTCCCTCCCTCTTGCTGTCTTTCTGTTTCTCATTCTCATGGATTTCTAAAGCTAAAAATAATTTCACCACAAATGGGTAAAAAGCTGAAAGGGAGGGGGCTTGTTTTTCTTTTAAAAATTTTTTATCCCTAAATCATGAGTGAAATGTTTGAGGGAGGGTTTTGCTGGCACAAAGCAAGAAGTGGAATTACACAGTGATCCATTTGTATGACATTTTCAAGAGAGATGTTAAGTGCTGTTACCATTTCCTAGACACTGTCGGAGAAATTGTTCTCATAAATGATGTTTTCAAATGAAACAGCAGTTACGGTGTGCACGGGAACGTCCCTGAATAATACCTCCCGGGCCTGTTTGCCCTGCTTGTATCTTAGTGTATTTACTTTCCATAGCTGTAAATCATTAGTGCTGCATGGCTGTGCGAACCCTGTCCATTAGTATTCAAAGTGCACTGTAATGAGATGGAAAAAGTATAAATGGGCAGCAGTGTGAAAGAAAACTTTGCATTGGATTTGGACCTTTTGATTTTCAGCAACTCTCTCTCCAAATCCCAACTCCTATCTGCCGCGGCTGCAGTTTGTGTTTTGTGTGTTTGTGTTGTAAATTGATGACAAGGCTGCTGTCTCGATCACACATTCGAGGGAAAGAGAGCGTGTGCATGTCTAACCATGTGTGTGGAGAACGATGGCCGCGCTCCCCGTTGTTACATAATGATGAGATATTGAGTGTGTGACCTGTACCACTTTATCTCGCCCTGCACAGATTGCATTCTATAATCTAATGAGACAGATACTCTTTAATGGAAATCCTGGACAGGGTCATCATTGCCATGATAAAACTTAAGGTCACACTTCACATTATACACGGCTCGTTCGTATACATAGAGTAATATGTGTTGTTATTACATGGAGAATATATTGTAATCATATATTGCATCATTACTCCTTTGGCTTATTAGCCGTTGAAATTGTCGGTATGACAGTCGAGCTGCAATGACAAAAACCCTGTCACTAAGTAATTACCAGTAAATCAGTGCATTATGAATATGTGGAGGCCAGAGAGGCAGGGATCAGCACAAACAAGTACAATATGCAGAAAGTGGTGCATGGGGCTGCTGTAAAATGTGAGACTAATTTATTAAAATTGGTCATACAAATGAGGTCAGCACAATTTCTGGTACTGTCTTCGGTGTTAGCTCTTGAAATATGGGCTTCAAGTAATACAGACATCACATAGGCATGAAAAGCAAGCTGTGTTCGTGCAGTGTGCAAGGCATGTACATGAACAACCTAACAACCTTATGGAAAGTCTCACCAGACCAGAGGAGTTTGCTGCAGCAGCTTGAAGATTAAAAGCCTTATTGTCATAAACAAGTCTTGGACATTTGGCCTGGGCCTTTGCTAGCTTTGGCACAGTGTGAGATTTTCCACTCCCACAAAAATAGAGAAATAAAAAGAAAGAAAAAAGAGCAGATTAAGTAAATATTTTTTCTTGCCCAAAATCTTTGTCTGCCGGTAATTCCTACATAAAAATTCTGTCAACATCAAAAGCATGTGTGGGAAACCTTCTTTCAATTTAGCTTTTATGTTTAATGCATTGTTTGGGAGAGCCGCTCTGCTACACTGTGCTAAAATTTTGAAGAGGTTTGATGACAACAGAGTGAAAGTGTCGCTTGCAAATGCAGAGACGAACATGGTTGGAGAGGGGAGGAAAACAGCATCATAAGTTAAGTAAATGTCAGCACAAACTGCTGCATCAGTTTGGATTAAATTCCTCCTATGGATCAACAAGGAGACAGAGATGCTGCGACAACAATACCATCAAGTGAAAAAGTCTCCCCACCAGACGGTGAATCATCTTAATTGACGATCAACAACATAAACAGTGGGCCTTAATTATGCCTGAATGAAAATAGATAGAGACAAACCACGTGAGCGGTACAGCTGGAGAGAGACAAGAAGAATGATTGCAGCGGGAGAATTACCATGGAGGTTGACTTAGCATTCCTTTGGCGCTTTCACTGTTGGAGGGCTGCTTTTGGTTTCAGCTCATAATGGTCGGTGCTGAGGGGGAGAAAAAGTTTTTTGGTTTCAGTATCTGGAGTCAGAGGCCACACATAACCCCCCCCCCCCCCCCCCGTGTCTGTCTGTCTCTGACTAGCTCCCTGTCTGGTTTCCCTCTGTGTTTCTCTCTTTGTCCCCTGACTCGCATGCCTCTGCTTGCTGGAGGGTTTGTGTGCATCATGCCATGGAGGGAACCCAGCTGCACAGATGTGTTGCCTGGCTTGCAGTTTTTAGCATTTGCCTGGAGCAGCCACCCCTCCAGGACCACCGGCCCTGATGAAGAGCTGCAGAGCCTCCATTTGGCAGCTTCTCATTCGACATGGGGCTTCTGTCCCCAGACATCTTCCCCCCCTTCTACCACCTCTCTCATCCTGAGTGCTTCTTTGAAACAAGGGAAGCTGCCAAGAGGGGGAATCCATCATTGCTTTGGCCCGGGGCGCTACGTTTAACGTTAGCGCCCAAATGGAAAAACGTGCCCTGCACAACAAGAGCGCGGTGATGTAGGGACCTTCTCTTTTCTCCGTCCATTGAAAAACTAGGAGAGGAGCACTCAGCCCACCCTTTCGTTCTGATTATCCATCACCCTGGAGCTTGTTGAAAAATCATTTACTGTACACGAAGGTGATTGACGACACAAAAACTGAGTCTGCATGCCTGTCTCATCAGTCCACCCCCACAGACATAATACTCTGCCTCAGAGGACAAACACGCACACACTCACACTCACACTCAAACACACTCCCAACACAATTTCAAATTGTTTCTAGAGATGTGACACTTAAAGTTCAAAAGAGGCTGGAGGGTTGTTGTAGGCAGAAAACATCACAGTTCTGAATAGTTAACACCCCTGGAGAAATGTTTCTCTTGTCACTCTTTGTCTGATTCTCTCTCAGAAATCCTCACCTAACACACAGCGGAAAAGTTGACCTCCTTGGTTCAGTGCTGCAGCATCCATCACAGGAAAAGCAATGAGACCAAAGCCAAAGATAAATGGTCGCTTTTTTCTTTTTTTCCCTTTTTGTGAAGTGAAAGCTATCCCAGCCACTGTTGTGGGCCTAATACTGTGGAGTAATTTAGTCCAAGGAAAAAATGCCTCCAGTCTGCTGAAGTTGGGGAACCTCAGTGGGGAGCACGTAGCCTAATCTGACCTTGGGAGTAGGCTTGAGTTCCCTGTAACGTTTACTGGTGGGTTTAGAAAATGTTATGCGGATTAAGCGGAAACTTCTGGAGAATCCTTTCTAATCCACCGTTCCTCCTGATCAAAGGGAGCCAGATAGCACTGAGTTGAACTTACTTTTCCTCCCCGCTGTTTCTATTTTCCATCACAGCCATGCTGTAGGTTCTTTCAGATATGCACTTTGCCCCGGCTTTGTCTGATGGCTTGAATGTGTGGTTCTGAGAAAGTGTTGGGGGGGTGGGGGGACTGAGATAGGGTGAGAGAAATTGGACTGGGAATATCTTTTGTGCGGTGGGCCTTTTCCCTGCAAGTGTAATTGGTTGGAATGGTGAATTGAAAGAACCCATGGTCGGTCAAGTGTGTGTGTGGGATAGAAATGTGCAGGGTCAATTGACTTCAAGACTTTTTATATCTGTTCTCTCGCTGCAATGATGTCTCCTAAATTGCCCAGAACTATTGTTTTCCTCCTCTCATTAGGCACAGACACCCAATTTGCTATAATTTGCAAGAATTACCAATTATTCTAGCTAATCTTGTTCTCACTACTGGTAATTTGTGATAGTCATCTGTGCTTCTATAGTTGGGTTTATTAGAATCTGGGCTTTTGGTCAAAAGGTCATATGGCTTTAGGTGAAAAAATAACTACTTACATTTACCCAAGTTCTGTACATAAGCACAATGAGGTACTTAAACTTAGTTCAAAGTATTTCCATTTTATGCTACTTTATACTGCTACTCCACTACAAGGAAGGGAAATACTGTACTTTTTACTTCATTATATCTATTTGCCGGCTATAGCTGCAACTTACTTTACAGCTAAAGATTCTAGATTGAAAAAAACATTTGATGAGTTTATAAAATACAGTGCTTTGGTGAAGATTAAACAGAGACCTTTTACAAAAAAAAGCAGGGTTTGGTTTGGCCTCCTGGTAGTGTTTCCAGTGTCCATAAGTTGTTAGCAGTTCCACCAGTGAGAGATTTTCCCCTCTAAACATCTCAGAATGTTTCAACTCAATAACACAGAGGTGAAATTATCCAATATTTCATTTAAAAAAGCAAAGATTATAGAATGTCCCACAAATAATAACAAGCATGTGTTTCAACATTTAGTTCTTATCTTCTCTTGTACTCCATTAATCATCCCACAACCCCTCAGATTTTTCTTTTGACCCTCTGGATGGGCCCAAGCCATAGGCTGGGAGCCACTAGGCTAAACTAGCTAAGTGTATGATATAATATGACATTTTAAGTAAATTTTGTTGATGATATTTTAAATTGAATCTGAGTATACAGACTGAGATTAATTAGGGAGTCTACATGTAGATGTCCATGTTTGATTTAATTTTCTGAGACCATTAACAAAGCCAAACAATAAACAGAGTCCAAGAAAAATGCAACAAAACCAGCCTTTTGAAGTGTGTTATGTTGCGAGCTGGCCTACCATCTGTTTGAGCTGATCAAAAAACAATCGACGTGCGTTTTCACTGTGATGTTTTAGTTGGAGGCCTCAGTCTCTGCGGATCACGTAAGCAGAAGGCGCTGCGTGGCAATCAGCATTCTCAAAAAGCTCAGACTTGCTTGATGCAAACTTGGAATGCTCCACTCTGTCACTGCCAACGAGGAGAAGGAAAAACAACAACAGTAGTATCTGTTGTGGATGAGGGAGGCCCCGCAGCCCACTCATTGTGATATGCTATCTTAGATGTGATACGAGAGAGACGCACACACGGCTTTATTGAGTCTGTGTGGAAGCTCTCCAGAAAAAGCAAGACACGAGTCAATGCGGTATTCAGTTAGAGGGATTATCAGGACGAGAAAAGGAGGGGAAAAAAGAGGCAACTCTGAGGAATGAAGATGTTTGATTGTTCTTGTTTTAAATAATGGTGCCAGAGGGGATTTTTGAAAGCATGTGAGTATGTGGTGAATCAAGTGTTGACACCTGCAAGGTAATAAGAGTTTCTTTTCAAAGAAATGGTTGGATTTGTGACAGTGCCTGGCTTTTTTTTTTTTTCCTCCGTTTTGATTTCTGAAAATTACAGTACATAAATCTCTCTTCCACCAAACCTGTCTTTAGTTGCCCTGGAACAACTCTTAATGCATTTTTGATGATGTAGACCTAATGGCTGATATTTTACCTTAAAACACTACTCCCCCTTTTACGAGTCACAGGAGACAAGAAGTAATTGATATGGATTTTAATTTGCCAGTCCCATCCTCTCCTCTTAACATGCATTAAAAGTGCTGAAGTGGAATGGTCTATGGAAGCTGTCATTGCCCTTTTCACAGCGATGACAGTGCATTAAGGTCCACTGGACAATTTATTTGCCCTATAAGAGAATTTCCCCCTATGCTATCTGCACCAGCAGGTCAGTCTCTGCAATATGAAATGATAGGGTAGCGGACCACTGCGGAATATGTGAGGCTTCTTTCAAACATGGTCTGTCTGGAGTGATTAGTTTGAAAGAGAAATCAGGGTGGTGAGTATCCGCTCATCTGTAAAACCCTGTTGATTTTGAACAATTTACTCCTCCTAGAGCTGTGCTTACCAGAAACGAAAGCAATTAATTCCACTTCAGTCTTGCCTGTAACCTTCCAATTTCTGATCTCAAATTTGTTTCTGGGGTCTTTGCTCCACTGAGGACCATTTGCTGACTTTGCTTTTGGTCTTTGAATAACACAAGGAGGCCCTGTACTAAGCCCTGTGGGACTCCAGGAAAACACAACATACAGTAAGCACTCCACTCTGATTATTCTACCCACAAAGGTCCACTGACATTGACTGCTCCACAGTTTTTTGCTGTTGTGTCTAAATGGAAGTCAAGTAAACTTTTCTTCAGTTGTTTTCCAATGTGGATCTGAAATCAAGTAAGTAAACTTGTCTGTCTTGTGTTATCTCAGCATTTCTATAGCAGGAGCTCTCTCAGGCAGCTATGACAGGATATTGATGGGCCTCTTCCCTTCAGTCACCTCCATTTCCCCCTTTTTGCTAAACCATCTTTGCCCCCCAACCCATCCCACATCCCCTCTACCCCTATCCCAGCCTGCACACCCATCCCTCTCTGCAGGACAAAGAGTTCAAACCCCTGGTGGAGAGTAGCTGTCTGGCTCACTGTCAACTGTCGTCCTCACCCCAGCCCCCACCCCCCCCCCACCCCATGAGACTGCAGAGTTCAGACGTTCGAAGGGTTGATTGAAAAACCAAAACTCAAACGGAGGGATGCTGCTCTTCTGTGTGCGAGGGCTGTTAACATAAGTGAGTGGCTGTCATGCATTTTGTTAGCATCAACACTTTTCTTTGGGCAGCCCTGCGGAGAGGGATTGCTTGTCGCAGGGAGGGGAGATAGTTGTCAGGGCCGTGTTCTTGCCCCGAGGATGGAGACTAGCAGGAGCCCTTCTGCCTGCCTGCTTCATTTCTAAAAGATGCAGGGGAGAGTGGAAGGGGGTGGAGGTTGGAGGGGGAGCAGCTTCTGGAGCAGACTGGTTCCTGCAGATCTGAGCGATGAAGTGGAAAAAAGGCACTTTTTATCAAAGCTTCACTTCAGACAGTACTTGGCGACTAGTCATTTTTACAGAGGACCCCGTGGCCTGGGCAGGGAAAAGTGGCCACATCAATGTTCAGAGGGCAGCAGAGTTAACGGGCCAGGCGGGGAAAGGGGGAGGCAGTGCAGTCCATCAAGGCTTGAAGAGGAGATGTCTTTGTTAGCAGGTGCAACTAAGTGGGACTCACATTTCTTTGTGACTGATGGGAAATCTGTCCCTTAATTGCTTAATGCAAAGAGGAAATCAACAACATTAGCACCTTGTAGACCAGAACATTGTTTTCTTAAAGAGTAGCTACACACTAAAGTCACTTTTTTTGAATTAGTAAATTACACATACAGTCACTTTATCACACTGTTAATTGATCCTGGTCCCATTCTGTTCATTACAACAAAAGTTATCTTATCCAAAACCTGGCACCCCACTGCCCACACCCATCTCTAAATTCTGAAATCAGCTGTCATCAGTGTGGACAAAGAGTGAGAGTAACCGCTTGGGAGTGTACACCTGAGAGTGCTTGTATAAACTAGTAGCTTGTAATTTACAGTGTTGATTAGTGTGATAGTGTTGGGGAAAAATTTACACCCTCCCTCTCATTCACTCATATCACCTACTCTATCACCTAGTTTTTTTTTGTTTTTTAAATTTCTAGAATTTGTCAAGGTGGCATGTTCAAGTTAGAACAAGGTGGTAACTGCTCTTTGAACATCCTGAAAACCTGCTTTCTCAGTCTGTTTCTTACTATTAGAGATTGGGTCCTACAATATTATTTTTCAAAGTTAGAGGACTGGTTTGAAGTTGTTTGGGCTCAGCTGGAAAAATCTGATATATTACATACCTCTATGCAGACTATTGATGTTTTTTCCCGCTAAACTTTAACTTTGAATGACACTTATTTAGTCATGATGTTATAGAGAAATATCTAAGATTTGGAACCAACTTTTCAGGGGCTTTAAGGTCAGGTTATGCTCAAAACTAATTAATTCATTTGACAAGTTATTCAACCAGATCTGAAGACAAAAGTGTTAATATCTGTTCCCAACAGACACAACCGAAGGTGGCGTGAAAAGCCTGCCATCAGAGAGAGAGGGAGGGAGCGAAAAACATTTCAATCAGTACACGCTTTTAGACAATCTCTCCTTGAAGGGGTTCATACTGTTGTATTCATTTGTGCATATGAATCATCAGGAGAGACATGAGAGACGTGTACATAAGGTTTTTGCATATCCTGGGTAATAATAAGTTTCATAACAGTAAGTTCCTGCTTTCTTGTTCCCTGTTCATGAATAGGTCATATGATAACCAGAAGGGGACTGAAGAAAAATAGCAATCCTGAAAGAGAAGTTGAAACCCTTGCCTACTTTGTCACTGCCACACACCAGGGTAATTACTGCTGAAGTGAGCTTGCCTGTCAGATTATCATTTCTGAAAAGTGACAGAAATAGTCGGACACAGCCCTCCGTCAGTCCCAACGTCAGAAAGGTGTGGAAAGGAGGGGGTTTCAGATGCTGTTCAACCATCTGACAAGCACTCCAGCTGAAGCATACTGATGCCTTTAATCTCCCTTAGCCCCTATTCCCAGTTTTCTATAATTGTCTCTCATCTTCTTCAATTTTACATATTTGTGTCTCGGCACCCGTTCCTTTCCTGTCTGCACCCACCCCAACCCCCGTTTGCTTTGATGCTCCTCCCCATTTTTATCTCTTTTCCCTGCCTCATTCCCCAGGGCCCCATCTGTCTGAACTCTGTCCATTTCCACTGCTGACCTCATAAAGACGAAAGTAAGAGGATTCCACTCTCTACGGTGTCAAACAGAATCACGCTGCAGCCCTATATAGGATAAAGAGCTTAGATATTAAACATATTACAGCTTCCGAAAAAAATAAAAAGTAAAAAATACTGTATGTGATGTCCACCCTGTGGTCGTAAGCTTTTCCTTGATTTATGCTTTCCTCCACAGCGTCAATGTGACTCTCATCTAGAAAACACAAAAGCTCATGTGTCTCTGTCACGATGGAGTCTGTCAGATCATTTATTTATTCATGAGGAAACGCAGCTTTATAGAAAGAACGGAAAAAAAAACATACGGATAAATGTGTGTCCTGCAGATGCATGAGTGAGATGGTCTTTTCTGAGAAAGGAGGCTGATGGGAAGTCTTTTTTTTTTTTTTGTTTTCCGATACAGCAATTTAATGAAAAACTCAAAGACCAGACCGGTAATCCCTGACAACAGCCACGCAATCCCCGATTTGTGATGTTGAGCATGCTGCATGGTAAACAAATCCAGACAGCATACCAAGGCAGCAAACATCGAAAAGATCTGTTAAGCTGTACAAGGTCATTGCCCTTGAGAACACAGTGCTTTTTACTCCCCACTCGTACAGAACAACTGTCCATTTAAAACCAAATGGTATAAATAGAGGAGCAACTTCTGTTCGGTATGAAAAGATAAATTTGATGAGAAATGAGTACTAACATAGGTGACTTTTTTCCCCACCTCTCTTTCATAGACAGAAGTAAAACTAAATGTCTCATTCGTGCAGAGCGGGAGCATAATTCTGGTACTTTCCCCGCTGTCAAGAAGTTATTGTAGCAGCTCCGGATTGGATTTAGCTGAAAACAATTTGTCTCTGCTACTGTGACCCTTGGGTGAACTGTGTCTGCTGAGAAAACGCTTCTTCACCCAAAGTGTGGAGCACAGATTATTTTCAGCGGCGGAGGTGTCATTATGGGTTTGGTTTGATTTGTTTTGTTAATGTTCGCCTCGGCTAAGGGAACGTGAACCAGTGCCTGTCTCTCCCCCGTATGTTAAAGACTTGCATGTGTCCCGCCAGAGAGCCCAGTGTGTCTGTTAGCGGTCTGACACTCTGACTCACTGAGAATTTGATACTCCTAAAGGAATGACTGTGGTTACCCTGTCTAGTTTCCTGCCGCATGCGCACACACACACACACTTATATACCCTCAGTTTCTCATACTTACATATAACTCCCTACCAATCTCCCTTTATTCATCTTGTCATACATCAACCCCATCCTCTTCTGCACTTAAATTTGAACACCCTTCCCTTAGCATTCAGCATTTGTAATCAATGTTATTTATTGTGATAGAGATTAAGTCTGCCCTAATCGACACAACCCACCCACCCATAGAGAAACTCTAAACGTGCCTGTCTCTATTAAGTGCCTCCTAATGAAAATTCACTGTGTAAGTAGATGAGTGGAGCGACTCAATGGGCATGCCACAGCGAAATGATGATGAGGTTTTTTAAAGCAGGCTGGCATTGATTTGATCCTGGATGCACGGTTGCATAACTGAGAGCCGCTGTTGTTGGTGTATACCAGTTATTGATCAGGAAATAAGAAAACATAGGCCGTGTTGGGTTATTGTGCAACAGCATAGCAGCTTGTTTTTATTTTCTCAACATAGATGATCTCTTATTAGGATCACACAACCTGCCTTTCTTATAAATGTTTTTTTTTTCCTTTCTTCTAAAAGTAAGAGCCACAAGGGACCGGTGAGAGAAGATTGTCACTCATGAGAAAGCTGGTAGGTAGGATTTTAGGATTTCGCTGCCAGTTGGAAGCTTAGGCCAGATGAGTTCCACAGGAAGATTGGAGCACACTCTCACACACTCACATATAAACACACACACAAATAACCGCACATAAATACACATGTGTGTGCACACACCACTTGAGCTGCTGGCTGACAGTGATTATAAACCTTGGGAATATCTCCCACGTGTGGCCTCACGCAGCTATCAAGAGCCGCACACCATGCGATCTAACCTCCTGATCCTTGGTCTACCATTGCCATGGTAACAATCAGTCGTTACAAACCCCCCACCACATCCCTCCCTCTTCTCCCACCACTCAGATGTGACTTGTCGGGGACTGTTCAGGATGTGGATTGCCAAACCATAAGCCCAGCATGTCTCCTGCTGTGGCAGAATAGAACCAGTCAAGGAAATGGGCCAGCTCCACCAGATGCCACTTTACATTAGCATGACCTCCTTTGCACTCCCACATGTGCATCTGCACAGCTACTTATTTATTTGCACCTCTTGATAAGAGCGCATACTTCACCTTGCTTCAACAAACAAGTACATGAGTTCAGACAGGTCTGTCTCACTGTCTGATAGATATATGTGGAAACCTTGCCAGCCAGGTATGCTTTCAGGCTGTAATCATGGCTGGAGAAAAACACTACAGGACTCCATTTAGCCACATCTAATTCTGTGATGCACTCTAGTTGCTTTCCATTGACTGATGTAAGTGATTGCAGAGTACAGTAGACCAACATGGTTGTTAACAACTAACAGGGGAACATGCAGAGATGAAACACTACATGTTCCGAGATGCCGTCTCACTCCAACTGCTGTAGTGCTGCCCCAGGAGACCATTATGTGCTCTCTGAAATGCAATAAATTTGCACAAGAGAGGAGGAGAAAAAGCTTGGCATGCCAAATGTTAAAGTTTTTTTTTTTTTTTTTTTTTGAGAGAACCTGAGATAGATGTGGAAGTTTGGGGGATCGTTTGCCCCACTGCGGAGGGGAAGAAGTGGTTCTTCTGGGGATGAGGAGAAGGCTTTGATGTGGTTGTGTTTCCAAAGTGGTGGATCTGCTGTTGGAGAATCGGATGTTTCTGTTTTACCCAAGCTGTTTGTCATGTCATTAGGGAAATCATTTGTAGATGTTCTCGCATAATTTTAGCTCTAAGCTCCCACGTCAGATGTTTCTTGCTAGGCTATATCTTATCTCCCCTGAGGGCCTGTTTAACAATTAGTTACCATAGTGCAAGAGCAGCACCCACAAGACTCCTCCATTAGAATATCATTGAATATTATTTCTTCTTTACAGGAAAAACAGCATTTGTGGTATCATCACTGCACTTCAGACAGGCAAACCAGCTGGTGGATCTGACTCTGAAAACTGAAGTTTGTCAGTGTTAATCCACAAACTGTTGCACAAGTGCCACAGTTGTGAACCGTGTTGTTTCAGCCTTTATCATCGCACAAACAATTTTTCCACTTTAGCGATTATCACCAGTGAGCGAGACAAAAAGATTGAGGCGCTGACAAGCAAGGGGAGCCACCCGCTCAAGCACTCACACGAGAAAATGTATTTAATTAGTCTTTAGATAGCAGGGGTGATCATAACATCAGCAACTTGGGAAGTTAAGCGCCGTCTTTACTTTCCTCTGTTATTTGATGAATGCTGTGCAAGAACAAAGAACCCCCGTCTGACTGTACCATCCTTTTGATTTGGGTCTAATTGGGTGCACGTTAGCCTCTGGTACAACAGATACAGCTAATTAGGCTCTTGTGCGTGTAATTAAAACGATGTAGCATGGCCAAGCTTCCAGCAGGGTATGTGTTTAACAAAAGCAATTAAGAAATTTATCACCTGGAAAGATCCTTTATCCATTTTTATCGGAACATCAGGCCCGTCTTTGTTTGTTTTTGAAGACAAAGGCAAGTCCGTCCTTTGCCACCATCTTCCGCCTCTGAAAGGGACGCAGTGGTGGCATTGGAGCTGTGGAGAATTAGGTTTGATCCTGGGAGGCTGGCACTTATCAGGAGTGTTGTGATACGGGGGGCTCAGTAACGTCCTCAGAGATCCCTCTCCCTCTTCCCTCACTCTCTTTATATTCTCCACTCCTCCCTTCTTCCCTCCCTCACCATTTAGCCTGGTATTAAAGATTCATATGGCACCTACGGTGTATTCAGAATACACTACGCCCCTCCTGCTGCTCTCCTCTTCCTCCTTGTTCATTCTGCCCTCTACCTTCTCCCCTCACCCGTTACCCCTCCACCCCCACCCATATCAGTGAATTCCCACTAATAAGGATACTTAGAGTAAATCCTCCCAACTCCCCTTTCCACAGCGGATTAGCGTTCTCACCCTCGGCGAAGAGAACAATTGGTTGAGAGGGGCAAAACAAAAGGCCTCCTTGTTGGTGATGTGCTGTTTTGGATCCTGGAGCTTGTTTTCTGTCTTTCTCACACTCACTCCCCTTTTTTTCCTCTTTTCTCTGGCTGAGACAGGTGGTTACTCATCCTCTCTGTCTCCCTTACCTCTTACGCCGCTCTTTTCTCTCCATCTTGCACACTTTCTCTCTGCCTTGAGGTCTCATTTCTCATTACTTGATAGGCCATCCATGCACATATGCCCCTCTGACCACTTATGGATTTGTTTTCCCATTAATAAATTCCTAAGTCTGACTGAAGCTAATGCCGTCCTTCAAACCAAACTCAATCTAACAACTGATACTAGTAATTTCTGCTGAAGCAAATACAAGTTCCCTCAGGACAAAATATCTTTCCCTATCACTTAACTCATGCATTCCCCTCACTAAAACCAATAGAAGACACAACAAAGTTCATATAAATGATAAATAGAGTTGATGCAGGCATTTATCCCTCTCTGTCTTAACTCACTCCATCACATGTAGAAACGAGGCAGCTCACACTAGCCCCACCGGAGTCTTCTAGCAATTAGGCAAGTTCCAGAAAAACACATTAATCTAGCTATTATATCTAGCCTTGTTAATTTATAGTTGGGTTGGAGAAGCTCACTCATTAATTGGCTGTGTTGGATGACACACAGCGAAATTACATTTGCATAGATCATTTTTAAATTGCCACCCAACATCCAGCAGGGAGCAATGCTGAGAATAAACCCTTTGGTTTTAAGTGTTTTGCTTATTTGACAGCAGTTTAGTGATGAGAGAGAGAGCGGGCGTGGAGACAAGGTGTCTGAGAGAAGTCGGTGGGAGCTGCAGGGCGTTTTGAGCCATGCTTTGCGGTAGCCATCTCGCCCACATCGCCACACAAGCGGAGAAATTGGCTGCACTCAGCAGACCAGGACGGAGATAGTGAGTGGCGGGGGGCAGAGGGGGTGGCAGAATGGGCACCCAAGCAGGAGGAGAGGGGAGGGCAGGAGGCGAGAGTCAATTCCAAAAGGACTCTTGAGTTTCATTCCAAAAATTGAATCGTCAATTTCCATTCAGCCGACCACTCTGCAGGATTGGAAATGAATGAGTGTCAAGGCGCTGGTTGTCCTGGAAATAGAGGTTAGCCCTGGAGTGAAATTCAACGGCGATGGTGTGGGTGGGCTGGGAGGGAGGAGTGGATAAGTGGTAGAGGAGAAAGAAAGGTGGACTGGAATCAAAAGTGAAATTGAACACAGGGCCTGACCTTGGCGTGCTCCGTTGTGAGATGGCCCGGGCGATAATTCCTCTGGCTTGAGCTGCGCAGACTGGCAGCTTTGGTGTGACCGAGTCTGAGAGAAGGGACGGCTGTAATTATCAGCAGAGGGCTCAGGAGATAAAGAGACCGAAATGTAGGCTTCACTGGCAGACATCAGCACTATCTCACATTCAAACTTAACAACTTGTCACCAGTCGTGGTGCGGTGCATGTGCGCGTGCGTGTACATGGGGTGTCCATGTCTTTTTACAGGAGCATGCTGTGTGCGTCTGTGTTAGCCCCCCTACCCCCCCACCTACCGCCAACATAAACCCAGACTTTGATGTTTGGCCCCCTCCACCCCACCACGTCTGAAGTCTGGATGTGACAGAATGTCAGCGCACTCACCTGACATGAAAGACACAGTGGCACCTTTAGAGACGAGGTGCAGATGCTATCGCTGACACGCCTCAGCTACGCCACACGACCGGCCCATAATGCCACCCTGCTGCTTATCAGGCCATCTGCAACCTGATTAAAGCAGCTTATTTTTAGGCAGTGGGGGGCTAATTCCCTCTGACCTTTGTGTGTCTGCATTTGATTAGAAACGGTGATCACGCGGGGACTGAGCAATTAATCAAAAAGTGAATCAAAGATAAAATATAATCATAGCCATTCATCAGGTGAGGAATGTAGATATGCATCACATCAGACGTATACCTCACCAGTGATGGAAGAGATATCCAGTTCATTTACTGAAGTAAAGGTAATGATTAAACAACAATGGAATGCTATTTTCCAATTAAAAACTCTCCATTAAAAATTTTACCAAAAGAAAAAATATTTAAAAAGTATGATACATAGGAAGTATTTTTTTTTAGCAAAAAGTATGTAAAAGTAAAAGTACAGTGGTGAAAAATAAGGGGCATCACTGTACTGTAATTATGAAAAATGAAACTTTATATTGGAAAATATTTTACACAAATTGATTTGCATTGAAAATTCTTACCACACTGGGGGATTTTTAATTTTTTGAGAAAAAAAAGGATTAGGACTCAATTATAGACTCAAAATGACTTGATAAGAAGGAGCCTTCTTCAGGGAACAAATGCATCATAATTTAAAAGGTGATGATATGTGTTGTATAAAAAAAACGTAATTAGTAAGATAACTATAACCGTCAGATAAATGTAGTGGAGTATAAAAGTACTTACCTCAAAATTGTGCAGTACTTAAGTAAATGTACTCAGTTACATCCCACCTCTGTACCTTACACACAACCTCTCAGCGCAAAGGTTTTGATACTGAGCCAGTTGAATAATATCCCTTAGCCTCTAAAGCGTAGTACAGGTAGCTTTAATGTGTGTATGTGTTTGTGTATGTGGCTGTGTGAAATGGCTCCTGCCTTTTAAGCGTCTCACTAATACGTAGAGTCCATTTTTCCAGGATTACAGGTGGCGGTGGTGATGGGGTGGGGGCAGGAGGGGGGGCTCTCTACGTGCTTCTCATGCCAATAGGCATCCATCAACAATCACTGCAGGTCCAGCTCCTTACAGCAGCCTCCTGGGGAACAGAGCAATCATGGCTGCGAAAAGGCTGTAGTCTGGATAGTCTGGACGGGATTTGGGGACTCTTTGTGATTTTTTAAATTTTTTATTTTCCAATACTGTTTATTCTGGCCTGAGTGTGTGTAGCTCTGTGTGTGTTTTTGTGAGATTGAGGGAATGAACTTAAGTGTATGAATACATGTGTTTATCTAGTAGAGCTGAGACAATGAGTCAATTAATCAGCAAATGTTTTGGTAACTGATTAATTATTTTATTCATTTTTTTAAGCAAACATAGCAAACATTCCCTTCAGCTTCTCAGAAGGGAGGATTTCCTCCCGTTCTCTGTATTTTATCATTTAACATCTTTGGGTTTTGTTGGTCGAAAAAAAAAGAAATTTCAAGATGTCAACTTGAAGTCTGGAAAACTGACAAGAAAGCTTGTTTTGTTGAACTAACAGTCCAAAACCACAAAACATTTGTTTCGCCACGGTAGAAAACACAGAAAAATGGCAAATTCTCACATTTGAGAGGGTGAAACCAGTAAATGTTTGGCCTTTTGCTTGAAATTGGGCTTAAACAATTCATTGATTATCAACATAATTAATTTTCCAGCCCAGTCAATTGTATTCATATAGCCCAAAATCGCAAATTTGCTTGAAAAGGGCTTTACAATCTGTACAGCATACAACACCATCAATCCTTAGACTCGCATTTCAGATGAACCTCTCCTGAAAAGAAGGGAAAAAAGGAAGATACCTCAATTTTCTATCTAATCGATCAGCTGGCCAATCATTTGAGCACTAACACACACGTTTCAGTCCCCTAACATACAAAATAATCCATTATTTTCCTCATACTTGTGAGACACCTCTCTACCTGTTAAACAGACTGAACACTTTGGTAGTAGCAGGGACACAGCGGTGGAGGGGAGGGAGGGAGGCTGGCAGTCTGAGTGGCAGCACCACTGATCATCTCTACGATTTCAAACTTAATTAACCTGGGCGTCGCGCCACACGTCCTCTGGCCCGTCAGCAGTGAGTGCTGGTTCGCTATCTCCTCTGAGATCTTCGGTGATGACGGGAGGAGGAAGATGAGGAAAGGGGCGAGACAAGACAGATGGGGACTTGCATCACATACCTTAATCTGCTATTAAATGATAATTACAGTTTGTCACAACTTTAAGTCTTATTTTCATAGTTTTAGCTGTCATTTGCGCTCACTAAATTAACCACTGAGATCTGGTAAAATGGAAACATGACTACGACAAAGTCATATGGGACAAAAACAAAAACAAACAAGCACTGAGATGATATGACAGGTTGTAAACAGGCCAACAGGTTATTTAGAGGTAAAACTGAACATGGGCAAACCTGTAGTGTTAGTAACTATCCATCAATACACAGGAAAGCTGAGTGTACAGCTGTTGTTGTTCTATTTGAACCAGTGAATCTGTCTGTAAACTCTAAATGTTGTTTTCAGGACAGTTTTGGTAATAAATTTTACTGTCTGACTAACCTGCGGTTTCTTTACAACCTGTCTGATTGTCTAACTTCTTGCATCATTGAACTTGTGTCTAGTGATGTTTAGAGCTGCAGCTACTGATTATTTTCCTTCCTTGATTTGTCTGCCAATTATTTTCTTGATTACTTGATTAATTGTTTGGACTGTAGACCTCCCAGAGCCCAACTTCATGCCGTCAAATTGCTTGTTTTGTCTGACCGGCACTGCAAAATCCAAAGATATTCAGAGGGGTAAGAAAACCAGCAAACATTTGCATTCGAGAGGCTGGAAGCAATTAATTTTTTGGCATTTTTGCTTAAGAAAAATTGATTATCAAAATAGTTGCCAGTAGATTTTCTCTTGCTTCACAGTCTTTTCAACTTTAGTGATGTTATTGCATTCCCAAACTTCAACAATTAACCTGATGAGTGCTTTGCCATTATTATGTATAGGAATAAGACTTAAGTCATAATGAGCTGTAATTATCCTTTAGGAGTTAAAACTGGAATCCAAACGGTTTGCATGCATCTTTCGACCATATGCTCATACACAAGCTCTTTAAGTGTAACTTTAAAAGAGCCCATGAATATAATTTTGCTGCTAACTAATTCTCCGCATTTAGAAGCGCAACAAACCCACGAGCAGGACCTCAGTTGCCCCCTGCTCACTTGATCCCCAGAGGCCTGACTCAGACCGTCTGCCTTTCTGTCCGTCTGAGCACTGAGAACACGGAAGTGCCGACTCAACCATCTCGACAGGCAGAGGGGGAGGTTTGTGTACCCACAAGGGCCTGCACTGAATTCCCACAACCAACAAGGAATTTAAAAATACCTCAGCCTTGCTGTTTCTCATGCAAAGAGGGAGAGAACCAAGACAGGAGATTGATCGGTGACAGTGCTCTCGCTTTCTTTCAGTCTCTCCCTATTCTTTGCTTTTTGAGTTATTTCCCTCTTTGGCTTTTTCTTGCAGCCTACTGTAAAGAAAAAAAACCTCTCACTTCCTCACGTTTAGTTCTTTCTCTCATCCTCTATCCTTCCCCTCTTTTCCCTTCCTCCGTCATCCTGTCTGTTTCGCCATCTCATTTAAGTCAGTGACATTTGATGTGAAGTGGCGCGGGCCCGAGAGCTTACAGCCACTGACTCATAAAAACACACATGCGCGTGGAGGACTTGATGTGGAGGGAAAGGTCAGGCCTACTCTCCAAAGGCCTAATCACCCACTCTCATTGAGTGGCTTGCTCACTCAGTCACACTTGATTGAGAGTGTGTATGTGTGTGTGAGCGTGTGTGAGAA